>JBBYHK010000004.1:314132-325319 GCA_038382065.1 Adansonia grandidieri
GGCTTTGAAGGTCGAACCCAAGGCCCGGCCCATTTTTTAATCGGGCCTATTTTTTTTGTCCAGGCCCATTTTTCGGGTCTATTATGTTTGTCCAAACCCTCCCAAATTTCGGGCGGACCTTCAGGCTCGGGCGGGTAGCCCGGCCCTTGAGCAGGTCTAACAAGAACGGAGCCAAAAAAATTTTCTCCAAACGAAAAAAATTGAATTTATATAAATATAATTAATAAATTTTCGATTTAATTTATGTCGCGCGAAACAAACTATAGTGATATACTATGAATTTGAGCATTTATAACATCTATAATAATGAACAAATTAAATAGAATATAGTCTTTAGAAAAACTAACACTTATCGAAGTTGTGCTCTACCCACTTATATTCTCATTGCGGGAAAATTAAATTGTAATTATCATTCGAGAATGAACTTCAAATTTTGGAGGTTTCAATGTTAGGGATAGATGGTGGTTCATTTTCAATGTCTTTCCTTTTAAAGTATGCATCAAAAGTTGATCTCTTTGATTTACTTATTATAATTTATAAATATAAATATATAATTTAAACTATCAAAACTAAAATTGCGCACACCCAGGATGAAAAAGATGATATTTTAAAAGAACAAAATTTTAAAAGAATTAATATGTAAAAAAAAAAAGTAAATTTTTTTAAAAGTGGGGTATTCACGTTTATGAAACGGTGTTTTTTTCTTTTCTTTTCTTTTTTTTTTTTTGGTTTTTCTGTGGATTAAAACAATATATGTGAAAAAAACATTTTAAAAATATATTTTTAGTTTGAGTGAGTAGTTTTTTAAATTTGAGTGATTTTGAAGAAGTTCGTAGTATTTTAAGAAATGGATTGTTTTTAAATTTGAGAAGTTTCTTTAAATATAAAAGTATTTAAATGTACATAATTATTTCAATTATGTTTTAAAGTAATTTTCTTCATTGAGTTAGTGTCTTAATAACTTGCAACACCTACATAATCATGAGCTTTAATATTAGCATATACTAAAATTAACACACTCACAAAAGTAGGTAATTTGTTTTTTTTAAATAAATAATAAATTAAAAAAGATTGATAGTTTTTCAAATAAAAATGTGGAATTTTTCTTCTTCATATACAACATGAGTAGTTTTTTTTTTTTTTTTAATAAAGGGTAGTTTTAACTTTTAATATTAAATGGGTATATTTTAAATGTAAGTGGGTAGTTTTTTAAGAAGTTACTATTTTTAAAAAAATTATAATAAAAAATTTGAAAGTCACTTGTATCTTATTTTATTATTTGATATTATGAAATTAGCTAGCCTTTTATGTATATTCACTAACTAAATTAATGTCACTTAATTCGTGACATTAAACTTAGTTATTTCTTTTATAATTGTATAGGTATCAAAACTATAATTGAACACTTTTACCATGTAGGTAAAGATGATATTTACGGAAAAAAATTATTAGATTAATATGTAAAAATGACAAGTAATTTTTTTTTAAAGTAAGTAGTTATTTTTAAACTAAAATGGTAATAGGCCTGACTTGCCTAGCTGGGGTCTTGTACAAATGTATTCTTAATATGGGTTAGGTCAGTACGAATTATTATTTAATAATAAAAAATTTATTTAAATTTAATTATAAAAATATAAAAATATTAATATAAAAATATTTTTAATTTTTTTATTAATTTTTTAATTATGATTCAGGCTTTTGGCCTGTCAAGCTTAATTTGGCGTAGACAAAAAATCTAAAAAATTTTTGAGTCGCAACCCAGCCTATCCCATATATACTTCTAAATGGTATTTTTTTATGTAAATGGATGAAAAAAATGTGTAAAAATATTTTTTTAAAAGAAAAACATATTTTAAGTTTGAGTGTTTAGTTTTTTAAATTTAACTAGCTTTTAAGAATTGAGTGATTTACTAAAAAGAAGTGAATAATTTTTAAATATGAGTAGTTTTTTAAATATAAATATATGTAAATATTTTTCATGTTATTTTTTAATTAGTTTTTAATGTAATTTCTTTGACCTAAATTGATCAGGAACTATAACATTAGTAGTAAATATTGATAATATAACTTTTGAAGAAATTTCATATATAAATATTAACCAATAAAGATGATTAACAATGTGAATAAAAATAAGAGATAATAAATGTAAATAATCAATTCCATACTTTGAATTGTAACTACAAAATAAAATAATAAATTTCAATAAACTAACACTTACATGATGAAAAGAATTTGATATCATATATTCCATTTTTTATTCTTACATGCATGTTTCATTTTTAAAATTAATTTTTTATTTCAAATATATTTTAAATGATATCTGTTACTTTATTAACTTCAGTTATAAAATCTAAAAATTCTAACTTAAATTAAATTTTATATGAAATTATTTTATCTTAAAATTTTAATTTTTCAGATAACTTAAAAAGTAATCAATTTAATTTGATATAAATAAAAATGAATTAAAATTTATTGAATTGTTTATCTTCATAATTAATTTTGCATTAATCTTAAAATAATAAATTTTGTAATAATTTAATATAATTTTCACATAAAACAGATTTTACAAGAAATTTTAATTATCATACATTATTAGTTTTATTTTTTTAAAAAAAATGCACAATTATATAATAAAAGCTAGAATAGTTCTATTTATTGTTAAAATATACAATTATACAATAAAAATAGATTAGTTTGATTTATTTTTAAAATATAAAATTTTATGATAAAAAATAGATAAATCAATAAATGGTCATTGCGAATGCCTATGATGATAAATACTAGTAAATGTAAACATACATATAATTGATTTGTGATGGTATTTTTGAAAAATAAAAAACAAAATAGATTTTATTAGGTTAAAAAATTGATGTCAAATCGATTATATTTGCATTTGTATTAATATTTTTTTGATGGTATGTGTGTACATATATATATATATATATATATATATATTGCCTTTGAACCTCCTAGCGGTAAAGCACTTTTTTACAAACAATTATTGTTTTAGAAAAAAATTTACATTTAGGACATTATTTTTATTGAATTTAAGAGAAAGTAATGCATTAATACACTTTTTTTTTTATAATTATAATCTTGATCAATTTTACTCACACTGATTAACATTTCTCATTTATTATAACATTATTGTTATAAATATAACATTAACCATTGCTAAGCAACACTTCCTTTCTAAAAAACTAGAGTTATCACATAAAAAATATAAAAAAAAAAAGATTTTGTTTTAACAAATAATAAGTTTTAAAATGAGAAGGGAGTTTTTAAGTGAGCAATTATTCTTTTAAAATTCCTATCAATAATATTCTTACGGCTTAGCAGAAAAAAAGTTATTCCGAGTAATTATTTTTTAACATAGAAAGACTTAAATACTTCTAATTTCATTTTATATTTATAATTTTAATTTGGTTTTTCTGTAATTTTTTTAATTGTACTGGTATTATTTAATCTGTGATATCTAATTCAGTTAAAAACATTATAATAATATGAATATAGATATAAATATAAATGATAAGTCATGAAACCCTTTAGATAACTTGTCTGTTTTAGTTTGTCATGTTAATTATTTTGAGAAAAAAGTTATAAGCCAGTGCTAGCATATTTAGGAAAATGCAATCAATATATGATCTCTTTTTGAGTTTGATGAAAACAATATAATAAATATAAATTTTCATTAAAATAATAATTTAACTATCCTTAATTAATATTTTTAAATATCCCTTAACTGAACCCAATTTTTTTTCTTTGTTTTTACTTTTTGGGACTTAATTTACCGTTAAAAGTATTTACAGATAAGGTTTAAAAAGCTGATTTCGCCAAGAATGGTGGATTTTTTTTTTTTTTTCAAACAAGCATGGTGGATTTGACTAAAAAGACAGTTTTAAGTAGTTAATTAATTAATCATAAAGAAGAAAGCCCACAATAAAGTATCCACGTGCAATAGTCCTCACATTCCAATTTAAGCGAATTAAGCTGTTAACAGTTAGTTAGGTCTGAAAGGTTATCAAAGCACCTAAAATCCCCAATACTTGCATTACATATCCACCAAAAACAATACCAAAAACCTCTTCTTTCAATTGCTGCGTGCTATCACATTTATATTTAAGCCAAAACAACCAAACTTTTCTTCGAGAAGAAAATTAATTTAAATTATATTTTCATTATACTTAAATATTTGATTCGATACTAGTACATCGTGCGCATCGATCCCTCCACTCAAAAATCTAGATTCCAATTTTTTCTTTTCAATGATGTACTTTGGTCAATGCATGTAATTTTTAATGTATAGCCATCTCTCTGAAATCCTTAACGTATGAATTAGGCCATTACAAGTTTCGTTATTCATAATTAGATATTGCACACCCACAATACGGATGAAAATGAAAAAAAAAAGTGAAATGAAAAACTTAAATATTAAAATAAATTTATTTAGTGGTGCAAGAATATGTAAGTAGTTTTTTTAATATATATATGTATATAAAAGAAGTTTTATGATGATGTGATATATGTTATATATATATATATTTTTATATACATAAACACCCTTAATTTTATTAGATATTTTGAGTTTAATTCGACTTTTTTGTGCTTTCATTAATTAAGTTAGCGATCGTAATAAGATTTATTTAGAATTTTGTTGTACTAATATTCGTAATTGATCTTTGATAAACTTAGAGAATGGAGGATGAAGTTGGAATGTTGCTTTTTTAACATACGAGAAATTAGAAAATAAATGGAAACTTAAGAAAAGAAAATGGGCAATGTAAGGTAGAGAGACGTAATGCTAATTGGTAGCTAGGTGGGTTATAAGTAGAGGATGTAGGTTAGAAACTTGCAAAGACGTTGAAAGGAGAACGAAATTCACCCCACCAAGCAACCTCTTCTTTTTTTTCTTCTTCTTCCTCTTGTAAAGTTGATTGATTACTTATAAGGCGTTTGTTAGCCTAGACGTTGCATCAATCGCCGCTAGTTATTGCTCTCTCCAAACCTTCCAACTCTCTAACGGAAAACACTTTGTTAATTTCCCCTCATCATCTCCTCCTTATATTAATATCTTCTTTCTTCATCTACTTTCTCTTCTTGTCTTGTTTGCCCACCTCCAACCATCTCTTTCTTCTTTCTTTTCTTCCTTTTATCTGATTTCAATACCCTTTAATTCCCTTTATTTTCATTTCTGTAGTTCTTTCCTACCTTCAGTTGCTTTGTTAAGGGGAACAAAGATCATCACCAGGTTGATTTCTGCAGATCCTTCGCTTCCAGCGGCAACGATTGATAGCTAGCTAGGGGTTTGTTTGATCTTTAATCTTTATAGCTTGCTTGTAGTTGTAATATTCATCAACAAAGATCAGATGTGCACCAGAGGCCACTGGAGGCCTGCTGAAGATGAGAAGCTACTGGAGTTGGTGGAACGCTATGGTCCTCATAATTGGAACGCCATAGCCGAAAAGCTTCAAGGGAGATCAGGTGAAAAGCCCTAAATAATATAATTCTGTTTCATTTTTTAATTACCCCTTGAGTTTTAGTGCTACAAAATTTTCATCTACTTATAATTAAGGTGTAAGTAATTGTTAACAAAATCCACTTTGTCTAGCTAGGGTTTCAATTTTCAGGTTTACACAAGACATCGGAGATTCCGCATGCTTTGTTGCTCAATGAAAATTTATAAAAAAAAAAAAGTCATAAGTAATAATAATTAACTAAAGATGGCATGTCCATAATTCCTTATTTTGATGAAATCAGGAAAAAGCTGTAGGCTTAGATGGTTCAACCAGTTGGATCCCAGAATCAATAGAAGCCCTTTCACCGAAGAGGAAGAAGAACGGCTTTTGGCTTCTCACAGGATCCACGGGAATAGATGGGCTGTTATTGCAAGGCTTTTCCCTGGTCGCACTGACAACGCCGTCAAGAACCACTGGCATGTCATCATGGCCCGTAGATGCAGAGAACGATCCAGGCTCCACTCCAAAAGATCGGTTCCTCACTCTACCACTACTACCACTACTTTCCTTCCTCATCACCAAAAACCTTCCTCCAAACCGTTAGATCAACCTGCTCACTCTCAGATAACTAATAGTTTTGCTCCGCTTTTTGAGAATTACATGCATGGCTTCCCTCAAGGTTATTTCAGACAGTTTTACGCACAGAATCAAAGCTACTGTGTTCCAATCACAGAAGGTTTGTAATATATATATATATATATGTTGTTAGGGATTTATATTCACGATCGTTATTTTGTAATTTTTATTTTTTTGTGTTGTTATTTATCATCAATGTTTAATCGCAATAACAATTGTTACAATTCATAACTATGATAAACATAATATGACATAAATGCAAATTCAATCCCTGATAAAAAACATGAACCTATATATGACGTGTTTCTTCAATTTTCTTTTCTAGCAAATAATTAACATTATATGCATTTACATATATTAATTGCAGATAAAAATCAGCCAGTTGAATTCTATGATTTCCTTCAAGTAAATACAGACTCCAATAAAAGTGAAGTGACAGACAACACGAGGAAAGATGGTGAGGAGGTGGATCAAGAAGCTATGGAACAGCAGAGCAGGGCTGGGGCTTCCTTCATCGATTTCTTATCAGTCGGTAGTTCCTCTTAATGTTTGTGTCTTCATCTTTCAAGCACGATGACGTTTACAACTTTGTTAAGGAATTATCATTTACATGAACATATGGTAGAAAAAAAAGAAAAGAACTAATTGCAAGCCTTGGTAGACGTTTCCGCTGCATTGATTGACATAGAATATTTAAGAAATTAAAATTTATGAAACAATATTCTAGGCTTTATGTAGAAAACAAAAATCATGATTTATGATTTATGTGTGCTACATTGGAGGCTTTACGCAAAAAAAGTGTTGCTGTAAAACCCTTTACAATGAAAATGAGGAATGTTATAAAATCATGTTCAAATTTTCTTTTTGGCCTGAAATCATGTTCTTTCATATGTAATTAATTAGCATGATTATCTTCATATATAACGTTTTCGCCTGCCAGGCGTTTTGTCTAGCATTAATCTTCTTCCTTTTTTCATTGAGTTTTTGCATCTCAGAGATGCATATCTCCACTGAGCTAACACAGATGGTATTCGAGAATCAAGTTCTTGATTTTGAATGCAAATAGTTAATTTATTGCATAAAGCCCACTACTACTACTTGTCTAATTTATGTGATCTCTCCTCAAGCAAATGAATAATTTGTAATTCATGTAATACTCAAGATCAAAGATTTAAAATACGGTGATACACGTGTTTTCGGTCATATCATCATAATTATGAATATAATGAATGTTATATCGATTAATTGCATTAAATATCAACGATGAATATTGATAACAAAGAGAGTCGAAACCGTAAAATAATAATGTAATATTGAGTTTTGAACCAAATATCTGCCCATAATCATGGCTAGTCTGGCATAGGAAAAAAAAAATCATGGCTAGTTTGGGTATATCATCATTTAAATACCAGAATCAACCTATCTCAAAGACTGTATTTCCTCTATTGCTTTAGATGTTTCACCTATATTAGTATAATAGGTGATCTCAATATATATAGATAGATTTATAGGTCAAATCTTCGTAAGCAACAATTTTAGCATTTTTTATTTGAACTTATAAAGATTTAGAGACAGCTGGTTTTTTGTTTGTTAGAAACCCTATTTTTCTGAGCATTGTTTAAGTGCAAAGTTATCCCAAGATATATTGGACGTCCACAATTACTTTAGCAGCTTATTAAATTCAATTATGGAATGAATGAAGGTTAATCTAACCGAAGGTGACGTAAGTTTGTACTAAAAAGTATGATTTCCTGATAGGACTTTTAACAACTCAATACATTTGTCCCTCCCATACCTGTACCCCCATTGGTTAATGAACTGTTCATAAGCCGCCATAAAGTTGATTTATTTGTCTTTTAGTGACCATCGCATTCAGACTATTTGCTTCCGTCTCAACCATTATTCATATAATTATTCCGTAAAAATACAAAGTCTTCTTCAACTTATTATCCTTCCAATCTAAGATGAAAACTTTACATTAATAGGAAGAAGGTAAATATATATTTTTTAATTTTTAGATTCAATTAAAACCCTTTTAATACTAAGTTTTAGGTTCAATATTGAAGGAGATTATAAAATACTAAATGACATGAGAGCAACCTATTTGTTGGCAATATTAGATGCAATATGAATATGATATAAAAAAGTAACAAAATATGGTATCAAATATGAAATGATATAAAAATAACAAAAACACGATATACAAATATCTCAAAATTTATATGATATAAGTTATTAATTTATTAAAATTTATATAAATATAAAACATTATAAATATGAATATGGCATGACAAAATACAAGAATTATTAAAAGTTAAGAGTTTATTTAACCACAAGTTAAAGGTTAAAGATTTCTTTAGGTACAGAATAAAGTTAAAAACTTATTTGAGTGTAGTACAAATATAGAAGTTTATCTAGATAAAATGATAAAATTTCATGAATTCTTTTTATTATTTTAGCCTTTTTTAGGAAAATTATCTTATATGTTGTCAATGTAGTCTTAGACTCCAAGCAGAGTTAAATGATAATACATATCTCTTAAATATAATAAAAAAATAACTAAAAGTAAAAGTTGCTTGACAAACTCTTAATTGATTTGTGTAATTAAAGACTTTTCACTATCAATACAACAAATACTAATAATTTTTTAACTTTTTATTACCCTTATGGTCTTTTTATTTTCACTCACTAATAATCATTTTCTTATTTTTGTCTTTTTGGTCTAGATCGATTTGTTCTTTCTTTCTTTTCTTTTTTTTTTTTTTTTTTCAAAATTTCATTTTAAAGAGTTTATTTTTGAATATATGCGATATTACCTTTTTAAATTTCGGTTTCTATAATACTTATTACTTCTTAATTTTATTCGCTCTCATTTTTTTAACCTTTTAAATTGATATTTCTTTATACTGTAATATAACTAAATTTTCACTATTGAAATAAGAAGTTAAAAAAGAATTATTTCTAAGTGATATTAGTATAATATTAAAGAAAAGAACTTGACGTAATGCTTACATGTATCGCATACACGTACGTTATCATTTTTTTAATAACCTATAGACTTTTTCAATGTCACATCCTTTCAGTATAAATTCTACTTATGATCAGTTATATATATAAATACGAATTTCTTCCAAGGACAATAATGATGGATTACTTGTAATCAAGTTTGTGGTGATATCAGACGCAATGCAAGCAACAAAAGGAATAGGGGAAAGTTGGTGACAATGGGTCAAATGAGACCCACTTCCACTTTTGACTTGCAACAAAGCGTATTAACGATAACACCATGTAATCAGTTATTCATTCATATTTTGTGCATTAAAATTAGCTTAATCATTGAGTTTTAATTTGGATTTATTAATTTATAATTATTTTTAAATTAGTTTTAATTATTTCTTTCATGATTAAAATTAAGTACAAAGATTTTTAGTGTTTTTGATACTTTTGTAGGTTCAAAACAAGAAAGAGCTTCCATGGTGAGACAAGATAACAAAGTGCAGCAAATTGGGGAAAAAAGAACAGCAACTTTGGTGCTGCAGCGCTAGTGCTATTGCTCCAAAAAACACCTTTTTTGCCAAAAGTGTTGCACTGCAACGCCAGCTCGAGATTTAACTCATATGAGAACTTTTTCCTTCTAGGCTTTTGGGGCTTTATAAATTGGACCTTTTAGAACTTAAATTAGACTTTTTGAGCTTTGCAAACCTGATTTTCTAAGAGGACAACAACCAACAAAAGTTTGCAAAAGGAGAAAAAAGATTTGGAAAAGCATAGAGACCGAAGACCTAACAATCTTACTTTTCTCTTCCCTCTTATTCTTTTTAACTTTCTTGTAATATTGATCAATAAAACTCATTTGTTTTGATTTAGGTTTTTTGGGCTTGCAGTGGAATCCAACATGTATTTTAGATTATTTTACTTTTCTTGATTTTAATTTCAATTGAGTTGTTTATTTAATTTTATACTTAATACTTCTAATTATTTGATCAGCAATTAGATTAATTTGGTAATCTTAATAAACTTAGAAAACAGAATTTTATACTTAGCCCTGAATTGAATAACATATGTTTAGATCCATTTACCTAATAGTATAAATTGATTCACATGTGAGATAGGAACATTTACATGTGATGTGTAGCCAATATAGAGTTTAAGCTTAATAAGTCTCTCTTTAATTTAATTCTCATAGGAATATAATGAATATGTTGAGAGGGATATTTTTATAAAAGCATCATAAGAGACTTATAAATACATTAGAAATCTATGTTAACAACTTTTTATTATTAGTAAAGAAAGTATAAAAGATTCAAATAAACCATTGAGGAAAATTGTAATCTTAAGTTTTCTCTATTGATTAATTAAACCCCAATTGTTTGCTTTATTTGTTATTTGCTTTTAATTGGCTGTTAGTTTTCAAAAGTTAATTGTGTGTTTCAACAAGAAGATTATTTTAACTTTTGCAATTAACAAATTCAGTACAATTCCATATGGGAACAATACTTTCCTTATCAATATAGTACTTTCAAATGATATATGCACTAGCATAGCAAAATCCATAACAAGTTTTTAATGTCATTGCTAGAGAAATGTTTTACTATTTTTGTTAATATAAATTCCAAGCAATCATAGTTTTAATCCAAACTTTCCTTTTTTGTTAAAAAAAATTCTAGGTTCTTTTGGTCATTGTATGCAAAAGAAGAGAAATTTTGAGATTTTTCCTTTTGATCCAGAACCTAAAAAAAACTTTCATCAAATTAGAAATGAGAATTTACGAGCTTCAACTCACAACCAGATAATGGCTGAAGACAATGATACAAAGATCTTGTGAGAGTTAATTGTCCTTCTCATACAAGGGCTTTATATAATTATCTGGAGGCCGACCATCTGTGCTAATAATTTTTAGATAAAGCCATCCATCTTTAGATAATCTAAACTTCAATATATTTGGGCTACCTACCTAATGATGAACCTAATGCTCACGTTATGAATTTTCTAGAGATATGTGACATTTTTAAAAAAACAATAGAGTTTTGGTTTATGCTATTAGACTAAGACTTGTCCTTTTTTCACCTTAAGATAAGGTAAAACTTTGGTTAAA
>JBBYHK010000004.1:325419-340402 GCA_038382065.1 Adansonia grandidieri
AATAGAGTTTTGGTTTATGCTATTAGACTAAGACTTGTCCTTTTTTCACCTTAAGATAAGGTAAAACTTTGGTTAAATTCACTTTCATTTGGCTTTCTCACTACATAGGACGACTTGTCCCAAAAGTTTTTTGCTAAATACTTTTCTGTAGCCAAGCTAGCAAAGATGCACAATGATATAACCTTTTTCTGCAATATCAATCTAAATCATTATGTTAGGCTTGGGAAAGATATAAGGATTTGCTTCGAAGATGTCCTCACCATGGCTTACCCAAATGGCTTCAAGAGCAAACCTTTTACATTTGGTTTTTGGATCCAGTTAGAACTATTATAGATGTCACTACAAGTGGAGACTTATGAGAAAAAATAATCTATAAATGAGGCATATGACTTGCTTAAAAAGATGGCATCTAATAATTAATAATGACCTTTTAAATGAATTGTGCCAAGGAAAGCTGCAAGTTTTCATAAGTTGGATGCAATCAATCCCTTAATTGTAAACGTGGCAACACTTTTCAAGAAATTTTTTACTTGTGATGTACGGAAGGACATACATGTGACTGTTGCCTAACTAATGCCAAATCAGTTCTATACGTTGTTAACTATAATCAATGGCAAAGTAATCGTTATTACAACAATTATAATTCAAGTTAGAGAGATCATCCCAATTTTTCTTAAAAGAACACCCACAGGTCTTCCTCTTCACCCAAGCAAACATTTCATTCTAGGTTTCCATCAACTTTTCTCTAAAAAAAGAAGTCACCATTGGAAGATATGTTTGTCATAAAGTGCGAAATGCAAATTTGGTTGCTAGAAAGTCACCATTAATCATTTTTAAGGTTTGATTGGATCAACTATATGAAACTATTCCTCCTAAAGTGATCCTTATTTCCATTAAGGTATCTTAAAAGGAATAGACTTTAGTTTTTATTCAAGTTAGGTTTGAGAGAACAATTACGTGTGGGGAAGGATTGGTACCCCCACAACGCCTATCTTGAAAATAATACTTGATTATATTTTGTAATAGTTAAGACGATCCTAATCTTACAATGCCCATTATTTATCACATGTTTTATCTGAGAGTGAATGTTGATTTTTGCATATCAAATTACTTCCCTAAACTCTTCATTAATCTGATAAACTTTAGGTGAGCACTCCTATCTAGAAATTTCTTAAATGTTTACTTAATTGTAACCCCCAAGAATTCCATTTTTAAATAAATATTGACTTGTTTAACTTTCATACCTAAAATTTCACAACGACTCTAGTTTATTAAGAGAAAAAAATAAAATATCAAATTTGAATATTGAATTTTGTTTTTAAATCCTCCATCAATCAAGTAAAATTTAAAAATAAACTCTCACATAAAAAATTCTTAGAGGAATGCTCAAGCGTAGACCCCTAAGATTTTCATCCTAGGAAAGATTTCAATTAATTTTTATAGTGAAATTGTAAAGTAAATAGATTATTATTTAAGTCTTTAATTGATCATTGCAAATTGTATGTAGAAATATGCTTAATGAAATCTAATTTTAATGAAACATTTATATAATTAAACAATCAATCATGAATAAAATAAAATAAACAAACAATCCAATAAAAAAATCATACTAAAAATAATCCAATAAATAATCAAATTGTATGTAGAAATATGCTTAAATTAAAAGTATTCTTTTAAGAAAAATAGGAATTAGTCAGAAAATAAATAAATATATAACCAAAAAAAAAAAAACAAAAGGATGCAAATAGATCAAGTCGTAGGTGACCTTCTACCCTTATATAATCCCTATTTTTTAAAAACATATTCAACATTTTTTTTTAAAAAGAAAAACTCTTTCATGCTTACAACTCTCCCCTTTCATATACCTAGGTTTCCTATAGCTAGAAAAATCATCTAGAGTCAAAAACTTTAACTTTCTTAGTTTTCGGTCACCTGAAACTAGAAATTTTTACATTTTCTAAATCCGATTTTAAGCTTTAGAAAAATATTTTCTCTTAGACTGAACTTTGACTTTTTTGGAAAAAAGTTTGAAAGTAAAAAAGAAAGAAAAACCAAGAAAAGAAAAATCTTTGTTGAAGAAAGTCGATCCTAGAAGGTTTTTTTTATAAATGTTTTATGCCTCTAAAACAACTTTCTACCCATCAAACAAAAACAAAAAATGCTGGACATTTTGCTTTTAAAAAATACCTTGAAAGATGCAAAATCCTTTTTCTATACTCGAAAATTTTCAAAATTTTTTATATTTTTGTTGCTATGAATTTTCTGTATTCTTTGTATGTGATTTTCTTTGTGTGTTGTTTAATTATAAATTGGGACTTATTTACAGGGAAGATTTGAAAAAAAAATGAAAAAAAGAAAGAAATATCAGCTTTCCTATCCCTTTCTAGTTATTAATAATTAATTGAAAAGAAATTTCTATTTTGATTTTTCCTCTTTTTAAAAAAACAATTATAACAATTCAAAGTTAAATTCAACAAACCTTTTTAATATATATATATATATATATATATATATATACACACACAATAAACTTAATTGTTTAAGAATAAGGTTGGTAATTGATTGGTCTTGATTATGGCTCACTCAAATTCGGGCAAAAGGAAAGTTGAGAGATAAGATAAAGAAAGTGAGAAACAAAAACAAAAAAAATATAAGAAAATAAAATAAAATATAAACTAATAATAATAATAATGCAAAGGTGGTTTTCCTCATGACCCAAACCCTTATCTTTAGACAAATTACAACCATTAACCATTAAAGAATGTTCCTTCAATTATGTGTAAACTATAAAATTTTCCAAACACAAAAGTCCCTTCATGGGGGTTTCAACTTTAAGATTTTTCTAAATGGGAAAAGACTACTCTATCAAAATTTTAATTTTAATTTTTTTTTAATGCAAAAAGACTCTCTCACCAAAGTTTTAGCTTTAAAATTTTCTTCAATACAAAAAGACTACTCTATTACACTTCAATTTAAAATTTTTCTAAACGCGAAGAGCTTTTCCATTAAGGCTTCAATTTTAAAAATGCTAAACAAAAAAAAAAAGGCTCCTCTTTAGAACGCATAAAAAGCTTACCTAAATGAATCTTACCATTTGAAAAGAGTACTTAAAATCCCTTCTTGATGAAAAACCCCTTTAAAAAGTTAAGACTTTGCCTGAAATGTCATGAATGTTATCAATGTAGCATGAAGCAATTATAATGAATATTATGACATGAATGCCAAATGCACCTAAATTCATGGTAACAAAATGATTCTCAAGCCTATCACTTTGTCTTTTTTGACTAGCTTATCTTATTCTTGTATTTTTCTATCAATGACCCACTCATCCTTGTCATGTCATCTTTCTTCTTCCATTGATTTAGAAATGTCTCTCTTATTCTCATTGCTTTTAATCATTTCATTTTTTTCCTTTCTTCATTAATCTAATAGGTTTGCCCATTTTTTATCTACATTATTCATTACAAATTGCATTATCTTTAAATTATTTATCCTTTTTAACGATATTGACACTCAAAATTTATAGTTCTTGTTTCTAAATTTTTTTTCCATATAGTTATCTATTTTCTTGCCAAAGTAATAAAAAAAATCTCTTATCAACGACATCATTTGACTTGTCTTTCATTATTTCAAATTCAATAACGGACACAATGCGTTCCACATTTCCTTGATAAGAATGCAGGCAAAGTAAAGGGAAAGTAAGGCAATTAGGAAAAATGATTCTTATTATTATGAGGAAAAGCAACAAAGTTCAATAATGAATTAATAAGTCAACAGGCCATTTCAAAGAAAAATTATAAAGAAATATGGATAAAGTAATTGTCATCCCAAATAATAAACATCCAAGTAATCATGATCAATCTAAGCCTTGATTCTTTCTAACAATTTTGTTATCAATATCAAAGTTTCAAACTGGACTTTTCTCGATCATGTGAATTTTTAATCAAACAATATTGGTTTTTTTCCATTTAAGCAGTTTTTTTAGGTTTTTAATTCAAACACCTTTTGCGACTAAACCATCTTGTTAGATTTCCCCTTTAAGAATGTTGCCCCATTCATTAAAAAAAGGTAATTCTTATCTAAATTGCTTTTTCAAGTTTTTAGCATAGATATTGTAGTGACCTAAATCACCTCTTTGGGGTTTTAATTAAGCTATCCTTTTTTTTCCTCTTTCTTCAAGACTAATACTTTTTCAAATGTCAGAATTGATCAAGTTTCAATCAAGATCACTGCCTCTCTAAAGAAAACCTTTTCACACATAAGGCCTTTCTAGTTCGATGTCTATTTTCCTTGATGATCGTGCTGATACAAAAGAATTTTCTTTAGAAACTAGTTCTCATTCTCAAAAGACACAAAGACAAGCCTTCTTGTCATGTGGCCACATCATTCTCTTATGATATAACTAACCATAACAGAGTACAATGAACCTTTTTTCTTCAATACGGTTTAGTTGATTACACTAACCTCATATCCATTCATTAGCTTCCAATTAAACTTCTTTCTGTGCTCTTAAAGATGGCATTTTTTCTTGACCAGTAACACAACCTTTATCTCGTATCCTATGAAAACAAGGTTGCCTTAGTAAATGTGCCTATTAACATCTTATAGGTGTGAAAGGCAAATGACTTTTTATGCTAATCTTTGTATATGTCAATCATCTTTTTCATTGTTCTCTTTATATTCTTATTAGGTGACTCTATTGCTTCATTCATCTTCTTTTTATAAGCCCATATCGATAAATTATCTCATTTTTATAAATCTTCACACAATTACTTGTGTTATACTACATATGAAGTTACTTCACCCATTTTATGAAGTAGTCAATGATGATAAAGATGAATCTATTGCCCATTTGACTCTTTTAGAGTGATTGGTCCAATCACATTTGTCCCTTACATTAAAAAACGCTATGGTGGTGCCAAAACATGTAATTTTAAAGGGTGCATGTATCTGGTCAAAATAAGTTTGACATTTATATCATTTTTGGGAGCAATAAATGCAATCACTTTCTAAAGTCATTCAATAGTAGCCGGCCATCATGACTTACCTAGGTATCATGTGACCATTGCCTTATAAGTTCCATCATGCACTTCTTTAAGTATTATTTGGGCTTCTGCAATGTTTATGCATCTCAATAACACTTGTTTTTAACTCTTTTTATACAAGATCTTGCCATTGAGGAGAAAGCCAATAGCAATTTTTTCAAAGAATTATCATTATTCAATGCATGTTTCGAGTTTTGTTGGTGTTTGATATACTACAAGATATCATGGTACTGATTTTTCCCATCAACCTTCTTTTCCACCTTAAAATAATATACAAGCAAGTCTTTTACATTAAACTCAACGGGTTAATCGTCAGTACACAATTAGACTGTAAACACCTAATTTTGTCTAAGCTTTAAAATAATTAATTTTTAATTTTTGGTTATTAAAGGATGTCTCATTTCTCTGATTTCTAATTTGGATATTTTGGAAGGATGGCAAAAGGATAAAATTAAAGAAAATAAATTAGAGTGAAAGAATTTAAAAAAAAGGTTATAGGAGAATTAGTGGTAGGGCTAATTAAAAATATTTAAAATTGAAGAAGCTTTGAATTGTAGAAAATTTTGGGGAAGGACTAAATTGAAAGATTAGGATGTTGAAAAGTGAAATTGATGAGTCAAATTAGAATGAGACTAATGGGGAAGCTCAATTAAAAAAATTAGAGTGATAAAAAAAATGGAATTAAAGCTTTAATTGAAGAATAGACAATGTAGGGACAAAATTGAGAATAATTGAAAAGTGTGAAAAAAATAAAATTAAAGGATTAATTCATGAAATTGAGGGATAAGGAGGTAAAATTAATGAAATTAAGATATTAAAGGGTGGAATTGAAGCTCAATTGAAGAAATTTAAGTGATAGGAGGATAGAATTAAAGGAGAGACCAAATTGAAGACAGTTAAAAGTTGGGAAAGAACAAAATTAGAAGACCGGTTGATAAAATTAGGATGTAAAAGGCCAAATTAACCAATTAGGATAGTAAAGGTGTGTAATTGACAAGCCCATTAAGGGAATTTAGATAATGAGGAGTAGAAATTAAAAGGAAGTTAGAGAAAAATGATGAAGGAGAGAGGAAAATTAAATTGTTGAAAAAGTGAAAAAAAAAATAGATGTTAAGAATTTTAAAAGAAATGAAAGATAGCCTAGAAATCATACCTACAAAAATTGTAATAAACTAAAAGAGGGTAAATGAGGTACAAAAATAGCAATCTTATGAATAAAAGTGAAAACAAAAAGGATAGGGTTAAGTTAGGACATTGGCAAAAATTTAGTGTATAAGGTGTCAAGCTTAGACCAATAAAAGGCCACCAAAGGACATGAGTTGGCAAAGAGGGAGGTTAGACTTAGGGAAGGTTGGAAAAAGGAAGAAAAATGAAGAGCATTAGGAGGTTTATAGGACAATTCTGCCAAGATGCTTAAGAAAGAGAAGTGAAGCCATTTTTGCACCAAAAAGAAAGAGAAAAAAGAAAGTTTGTTAGAGATTTTTTTTGGGATAAAATGTTTCTTCTTCCAAGTTTTCATTTTGCAAAAGTCTATTTTTTTTAGAAAAAAGTTTTCATCTTTGAAAAAAAGAATAAAATGCTTTAAAAATGTTTTTGAATAAAATGCTTGAAAATTGTTTTTTTAAACTTCATTGTAGATGTCCATTTTCTTACTCCACTTGAATAATGGTCTAGTATGCTACTTGCTCATCCTTCATGCATTATTACTTACTTGCACTTTGCTTGCCTTGATAATGGGTTTATTGTATTGTATATTTCTTGTCTTGTGATTTCCATTCATTTTTTATAAGAATGGTTATTAGCATGAGGATCCTAAATCATTTTGATCTTTGGTGATAGTAAGCAGGATTTATATCCATGAGACCAATAAGCCAACCATCTTGTTTTCCAAAAATGTTTTCTAAAATCTAGGCTCGGATTAGCTTTATTCAGCTGAGGCAAGAAATCATCGTCAATATTATTTTTTCAAAAATAAAAATGAATCTTGAGAATATCAAAGGTCAAAGGTTGGATTATAAGTATGGGCTAAAGATTTTATCTCAACATGTTGTTTATTTAAAAAATATTTTTCATGTAAAAAGACTCCCACGGCTGAACCATCTTTTAAAAAAGTAATAAAAAAGTTTTAAGTCACTTCAAAATCTATAGCCGAACACTTTGTTTTTCTAAAATAAAATTTTGGATGTTTGAAAAAATACCGTGGTTGATCTTTAAAATAGAAAGGAAAAAGTGTTTTGATGTTTTTACCTTGAATGAATCCACTTGGCATCATTAAAAAAAAAATCTAGGTTTGGACATTGGATCTTTTTTAAAAAAAAAATTTGAACAAATATTGCTTGTTTTTTTTAATTTTAAATTTTGGAGTCATGACAAATATAGATATTTGGATACTTTTCGATAAAGCCAAGTTGCCTAGATCTACTCCTGAATATTTAGATATCCATTTCTATGGTATTCGGGTTTTATATAAGTCCAAGAAAAATTTCAAGCCCAAAGTCCTGTTTTAAGCCTAATCAAAATTTCCTTTTAAGGCATTTTGATATTCGCATGGGTATTCAGATACCCGTTTCTTAAGAGAAAAATACATTCACAATGTGGGCCATTTTAATATGTTTTGACCAATTAATTGTTTTCTAGAGTGTAGATACATAAGAATGATTTTAATTGTTTAAAAGTAAAAGGCAATATTCCTAATTAACATAATTTCTCAAATTTTCTTCTAGGTTGCTAGGAGAATTTCGACAACCAACATTAATGTGAAATTCCTCTTTTGGAAAAAATGACTCCTATGTTTTTCAAAACGAAAAATCCTATTTTCTGTCGAACTACCGATGAGTATAGAAAATTTTGTAGTTATAGAAGTTTTAACTTCTTTTCAAATATGGAAATTATTTTCATCATTTCAGGGAATTACAGCTAAATATTGAAATTGAAACCAACTAACTTCAAGACTAAAGATAACACATGACTAATAGGCATTGACTTATGGGCATGGTAGGGTGCTCTAACCTTTTCCACACATAATTAACCCCTCAACTCACTTTGTTTTCATCTAGTTTTACTCGTAAACCTTTTAAAATTATTTTTTACAAAATATTTTGATAAATTTTAAAATTTTTATAAAAGGATGATTTTTATAGGTGATTAATCACATATATCCAAAAAGATTAATGGAGACTCTTAATCACAACCATTGCATGTTGCCTACATTTTTTTTCACTTAAATTGCCATACATACAGACACACTATTTACCAAGAAAGTGGAGTGGACAAATCGTTATGATAACTTGGTGACTCAAATAGGGAATTTTTAGAGAGTCAGGCTTAGAATTAACTATTTGTTATATAAAGCCTCAATGAGTTGGTTCGATAGTTATATGAAATCTTAGTTAGTTGGTTTGATAGGTATTTAATTGTAATTCCCTCATTTAAAAAATTAAAAAAAACATTTTAAAAACATTCATAAATAAATTAAATGTAATATTTTGTTGTTTTATTGTTATTTAATACCTCTATTAATTGCTTTGGGTTGTAGAATAATGAGTAAAAGTTTGGTTATTCCTCTCCATATAGTGCATATGCATTTGCATAACATATGCTCTAGACTAAGGCTTCAATCCTTGTAAGTAGGGTGAAGTAGCTACATTCTCATGATGATCTTCTGCATGGGCTAGCAAAACCCTTCTAGGTAAAAATTACATTTGCTCTTATGATAATCCTCCATATAGGCATAAGAAAATGTACCCATCAAAATTGAACCCTTTCCAATAAAAACTTGCGATGGGTAAAGATCGAGGTGCCTTACCAGCCTTTATGAACTATAATAAGGAACAATTATATAATAAGTTGTAAAATCCAATCTAAGTAAAGCCATGTTAGCATTTTTTATAAGATACCAAAACTAAGTACATTTGGAGGAACACTTTCTTTCTTTTACTAATTTTTTTTATTTCAAGCACATACCGTAAATCTTATCACGATGAATGAACATTGTATTTCCATAATAAGATCAATCATCTGCCTCAAAGGCACCATAATGCCCTAATAAAGTTTGAAAATCTTTTGTGTAACTTTTTATTGAATAAGATTCTTATGTTGTTTCTTGATTGCAAGCATGTGTTGTAAACTTGATAAAGATGAATGAAAATCCCTCTACCCACAACAAGATTAATTTTGTGCCTTAAAGGCACCATAATGCTTTAATAAACATTTGAAAAAAATTTTTAGGGTAAATCTTTGTCGGAAATAAGCTTCTTTATATACTGGTTGTTCTTTACTTGACTTGTACTTAATTACTTCACAAATAAATTTTTGGCTAAAAACTTTTGAGTAGTAAAGATTTTTTCATTGATTTTACTATATATACTCATGTATTAACTTGTTTTCCCTTTACGTGCATCTTATTAACATCATGATTGCACTTACTTGTGTTACGTGTATACATTTATTCATAACATGCATTCGATAAATTTAGGGAAATAAATTAAAAGCCTGCTTAGCATCGAAAGCTTTTTAAAGAATTTTTTTTAAATCAAAGGTATACAGGTTGAAAAGGCCACTAAGGAATAACTGGTATTAGAGAGAGAAATTTTTGTTGACCTCATTATGAAGACAGCTTGTCTCAATTAACATCTTTTTTAAATAAAAAAATTTTAAAGTACAAACACTTCAATTAATATTTTAGCTATAAATTGAATTCATAAAATTATATGTTAGAGAGTCATTTTTGTTTAAAAATTGTAATAGGAATACAATGATGTATTTTCAGAAGGAATTTTTTAAGAAATAATAAAAATCTTTAGAATATTGATGATCATTATTAGAATGAGATAGTAACCTCACACTTTTCTTTCAAGCTTTCTTATGTTTAGATCATTTGGATCACAACCACTTGAAAAACCTAATGATTCAAGAAATATATATTCTAATCTAAATTTGGCATAGGTAGTGAATAATGGAATGAACTTTTTTTTTTTAAAAAAAAAATTAAGCTCTTTGGAAAATCACACAATTGAAATATTCTTAAAAAATCTAAATTGTGGTAATTTAAAGTTTATCAAGGTTAGGCCAAAACCATCCACATCCTTTCTGGTAACTATAAAATATGAATGCTTCGATCCTTTCCCTAAAAAAACTTATGATTCTTTTCTCAAAACCGGATTATCTCATATAAAACCTATTTTGGGCCATATTTTTCTTATTACTTTAAGCAACCTAAGGTGGAAATTAACTGTAATACAAATCTTAAGGATAGAACTTGGAAGGTTCCTTGTAACATGAATTTCATATGATTTCGCATTAGTGTGGAGAATAAAAAGGGTGCATGTTCATAAACATGATGAGAAAATGTGGATTAATGCATGAATTTTTAGGGCATGTATAAAAATGAGGAAAAAAGGCAAAAAAGAAAACAAAAAGAAAAAAGTGCAAAAAATTGAGTGCAACATTATATGGCTAAGATGTTTAAAATGATTTCAAGAAGAAAAACAAACCTTTTTCCCTTTTAAGGAAAGGCTTTTCAATTTAAACGGTTGTGTTTGAATTGAAAATTGGTCATTTTTTGCCTATCTTTTCACAAGTATAAAAAGTATACCCTTGCTACTATTAGATATTTGACCCAAATTCAAATCAGGAATCAGTTTAGATTCTAGTGTAATTTTATTAGTTGGAGATTACTTGGTTGTTAAGTGTATTTAATAAGTAAACATTCTTAATGGGAAAAAAAATCTTGGTAATAAGATTTCTTGTTGATCAAGTAATACACTCTATAAATGTAAAATGAGTTTTGACCTTTAGAATTATGAGAAAAATGTAATCTCTATAGGATCCCTATGTACGACTGGGTCTGTAAGGATGTATGGAAGAGTCTGGTAAAACACTGGGTTAATGGAATAAAAGGTATTCACTGTCTTTTAACACTAGGGAGTGTAGAAATTGTTTTGGGGCCCAAGTAGTGTTTGTTTATTAGTGTTAGTGTAAGCCCTACAAGCCAATCATTGTGGCTTGTAAAGCATTACCATTTAGTGATTTCATGTAATTAAACATTATATTTGTTTAATGTTATAAAGGTATTTCTTAATCCATAAGGTGTAGTTGTATAATTGTTATAAACAACTTATGTAGATAAAGTCATGAAACATATTAGCTGCCTTGCAAGGGAATTGTAAGGAATTATGATTATGAGATCCCTATGTATCAAAGTCGTGTTTCTAAAATGTTCTTGGTTATCACATTGTCAAGACAGGGCATTGACAATGCATAAAGATTGGCATATGTAAGCCTCTATGTATAGGATACATGCAATTGATCTCATAAGTTGAAGTAGACAGATACTTAGAGACTTATATAGGTGCTTGTTATGTTAACAAGTTCACTGAACATGACTCGCTATGAAAGTTTCATTTGGTAGTTCACTCAAGTGTCTGTAAAAATACTTTTATGTGTTAGTAATATAAGTGATCCTTAGACTTATGAAACTAGGTAATCTCGTATGAACATGTCCACAATAGATGGATGCTTGTGGTTTTAGGTATGGCATAAATCATATGATAGGTAAATGAGTGATCCAAAGAGGATTACTCAGCACAAGTGAAATAAAGGGATATATCTCACATGTATCTAGCCTGTCTTAACTTAAAGTCCTTAGCCAAGGCAATACTGATTATGGAGTTAACACATAAAGGTTGCACACTAATATGGAATGAGCTAAGAGTACTGAACCATACTTTTGCTAATTCTAGGATATATGATGAAAGGAGATTGTCAAAACCATCTTGACACTCCTTACATATTGGGTGGCCATGATGCATTGCTAGATGCCAATCTTGGTCTATAAATATAAAATATTCTTAACTAGGCTATTTTATATTTATTACCCATATGACAAAGGCCTAATAGGTCAAACATGAGGATGATTATTAGAAATTAAATTAAGACTATGTTTATATGTCAAATAAAAGTAATAGTTACTTAAGCCCAATTTGAATGAGTTTATATAGGCCAAGGAAAAATTGTAATTTCTCATAAATTAAAATTTTAAATCCTAGATATATTAACCTATATTTATCCCACCTAAATGAGAAAGAACTTAAAGAATTGGCTAAGAAACCACTAAAATCAAGTTTTACGTTTTCTCTCAACTTTTTTAAAAAAGGATTATGCAATCCAAGTTTTTCTTAGAGAAAAATCATTTTCTTTTTTGTTTTGTTTCTTGAATCAAGATCGTTTAAGTGCAAGGGAAGTTTTTTTGAAACCTAAGTTGCTAGCATAGCTCTTGGCATGAATTTTTTTTCCTTATTAAAGGTTTTTCGAGTTACTTTTGTGGATAACCTTTAGAGGCTAGATGCTTGGACAGCTTTGGTTCTTGGTGTTTACGTGTTATTGGGTCATGGAATTACTAAAAGACTTCTCAAGTTGACATATATTCAAATATTGAATAGATCTTTCAATTTCTTAATCTTAAAAATTAGTCAAGATCATGTGAGATGATTCTGTTTAGGGAGTCTTGAATTAGTTTCTTTGATTGGTTTTGTTGTTATATTTTATTTATAAATTTTTTATAATCTGATTACTTGCCACCCTAAGATTTTCTATAATTAGTTATTTTGAACTCTTTGTAATCTCTATTTTTATAGTGAAATTTTCTCTCTTATCTAGAGATATAGGCAATTGAGGTCAAGCCAATTAAAACCTTATCTCTTTTATGCAAGTTAATTTGGTGTTGATCTCAGTGTAAATATGTTTATGCTTGAAAATTCCCAACAAGTGGTATCAGAGCCATGGTTTGATAATCATCATGATGAGATCATGAGTAGCGATATAGTGACGATTGTTTAACTGTTAGGAATTTGTTGCTGTGGATTATGATCATGTGATCAAAGAATACAAGAAGAGATTTGTTGTAACGATGTGTTAGTTGCAAGTGAAGCAATTCCCAATAATCTATCGGCGTTAGCTAATGATCTTAGAGCTTGACATTTGAAAGATAATTTTTGCTAAGAATGAGCATTCAAGATTGATTCAGTTATGTGTATTCGAGATTACTTAAAGGCTAATGCTTTTGGTGGAAATTTTTTGTTCCATTTTTGTTGGAATTTGTGTCAAGGTGAAGACTATTAGAAATTTGACCTAAAGTAAAAATAAAAATCTATTTAGATTGTGGTGTAATTCTTTTGGTTGGACATTACTTAGTAGTTAAGTATATTTAACAAGTAGATATTCTAAATAGGAAATAAATCTCAGTGATCAAGTAACAGGCTCTATAAATATAGAGTAGGTATTAACATTAAGAATCATGAAAAATATTTAATCCTTATGGGATCTCTATGTGGGAGATACATTTGTAAGGATATGTGGAAGAGTTAGTAAAGCACCAAATTAACGGGATAAAAGGTATTCCATATGCTTAAACACCAAGAAATATAACAACTAGATTTTTCTTTCAGGATTCAAGTTTAGTGTTTGTTTATAGATATTTTGAACTCTGTGTAATCATTATTTTTATAATGGAATTTTTCTCTTTTATCTGTGGATAGAGGTAATTGAGGCTGAACCATGTTAAATATTATTTTTTGTCTATATGAGTTTATTTCATATTGCTCTCAGTGTGAATATGATTCGCTTGAAAATTCCAAATAGTTATTCCTTGTGAGCCTAAAAATTTATTCTTCTTTAAACCTTGATCAAGAATCAACCTCCACACTAGGGAGCAAGGATGAAGAAAGATATTTTTGAAAAAGATGAGGAAATGGATTCTATGTCTTATCTTATATGACAAATGCTAAAATGAATTAAAAACTTCCTTTATGATGAAAAAGTAATGAAAAAAAGAATAAAATTAAAAAAAAAGAAAATGATGAGAAATGAGGGGAAAGATATAAAATATTTTGGAAAAAAAAAGGATGAAATTCCTCATGAAATGAAGTTATCTTTGGTTTAATTACCCTTAAACACATGATTTGGGCTTTTTATTCTTTTTTTCTAAACCCAAAAGCTTAAATTATGCTATAGTCTTTGAAAGATCATTTTGATCAAGTATGGCTATTTGAATTGATGGGCTTATTCTTGGGATAAATTTTATCAATAAAGCTTTAGTCTCTTTTTTATTTATAAGGCTTTAGTCTCCTTTCTTTGTTAAAACTATTCTTCTTTGTAGACACCTTATTTTGTCCGAGTTAATTTTTTTTAGCAACTTGAGACATGGATGTGAGAGGGGGCGATGATCGCCGAGCTATGATCGTTGCCCGAAAAAAAAGTATTTTTGAAGAAGTCAAGAAGGCCTATGGAGCATATCAAAGATAAATGCACAGATGTGACATCAAAAGACGTAGGTCAAGGTGTTTGGGGACAAAAGATATGAGAAAATTCATAATTTTGCTTGAATATATCGATACATGGTTCTCTTGTATCGATACAATGCTCCAACAATCCAAAAATTTGAAATGTCCCCATTTGCATCGATACAACATATAAATGTATCAATACATGAGCTTATGTATCGATACAGGAGCTCATGTATCGATACTAGGCCATACCAGGACAAAAATATGCATACTGTAAAAAAATGTATCGATACATATCAACATGTATCGATACAATGAAGCATTGAATCGATACAATGGTTCATAGTATTAATACAATGTTCATTGTATCGATACAATACAGGCCATTTTCCATGGTCCGAGAATTTTTGACTCGTCCACCATTGATCTAAAACTCAATTTTAACTCTGTTCTTTACATCAGAAAAGATCAAAACCCATATCAGATTATGAATTTGGACTTTTGAATTAATCAGAACATTTTTTAAGTCTAAATTAGATCAAAAAGGTCAATGTCACATAATCACCCTGCTCCTCCCTAGTTTGTTGACCAAGATCACCATTAGCCACCCTATTTGCTGGAAAATCATTTTAGCATTTAAACCAGCCACCCTATGTC
>JBBYHK010000004.1:355932-465487 GCA_038382065.1 Adansonia grandidieri
AAGAAGTTTTTCTTATGTAACCAAAGCATCAGTATCATTTAATCTAATAAGGAGAATGTGTTTATGGTTCCTAATCAAAAAGTTTTTAGGTATTGTATTTATTTAAACTTATATTATGTTAGGGATTAATTTAGATTCATTGGCTGTTCCAATGTTCAACAAATGAAGAAAATGCATATTTAAAGTTTATTTTTTAAATAAGTTAGAAATTTAGTATAGAAAAATTTGGAATGGTTTTGATGCCAAAGCAAATTTCTTAATAACACTAAAGCATATTTGAAGCCTAAAATCAAGTTACCATGACAAAGTATGGGGAATCAAATTAATAATTAAAATGAAACTTA
Source organism: Adansonia grandidieri (assembly GCA_038382065.1). Classification (NCBI taxonomy): domain Eukaryota; kingdom Viridiplantae; phylum Streptophyta; class Magnoliopsida; order Malvales; family Malvaceae; genus Adansonia; species Adansonia grandidieri. The sequence goes on from JBBYHK010000004.1 coordinate 356,277, forward strand.
TACATATCAATCAAGAAAAATGGATTTTTAAAAGAAAAAGAAAGTAATTTTATTTTTTAATTTCATGTATTTATAAGAAAGAAATTATGCAATTGATCTACCAACATGTTTAAATGTGAGTAAGATACTTTTATAGTCAATTTAAACCCTATGGACTTAAATATTGAAGTCAATTTCAAACATTTTTTTATTTATAAAAATGGTTTTATTTTACAATTTTAAATTTTAGATTAATGGTTTTTTTTTTGAAGAAATGAAAATAAAATATTATTAACCAACGGAATTTTCTTGTTAAAATATTGATTTAAATCTTCAAACATGACTTGATAATGTGGAAAAAAAAAAATTCACTTTTAAACATGAACTCTTTGAATCTCTTAACTTGAAATAGTCCCCTTTTAGACCTTACAATTCATATTTTTGTATCATATTCGTATATTTTATCAAGTCATAATCGTGTTTAAGGTTTTTTATATTTATATTAATTTTGATACGTTTATAATTAATATTAGATAAATTTTGAGAATGTATTCGTTTTATATCGTGTCGTTTTTATTTTATTTTATACGTATTATATTCGTGTAATCGTGTCAAATATTATTAGATTTATCTACTCCATGCCTTCAATTGTACATTAAAAAAAATCAATATCGAGAAATTACTTTGAAAAGGAAATGGAGAATACAAATTTACGTATTACTACATTGTTAGACATACAGTAATAATACGAGAAAATATCCTCCTGAACGAATAAAAAATATAACATTTCAGATTTAAACCAAACACAAATATGAGAAAAAAAAATAAACATCAAAACAATTAAAAACATAATGTAAATTAATCAAATAAAATAATTAATTATGCATTGGAAAACACATACGTTTGGAAAATCTCTTGGATCCATGCATGTAACTAGCTTGGAAAAAACAATAAATAGAATGTAAACATATATAACATGTAATACAAAATAAGACTACATGAAAATTTTGACTACAAAAATGAATGAAACAAATTAAAAAGAAAAAAAATTAGAAGAAGTAAACATGGGTTTTTTTTTTTTTTATATAAATGATTTTAGTTTTTGTTTTTTAAATTTCCCGTTATTTGCTATTTCGAGATTGGGAACTCGCCTATGTTGAATGCAAGGTTCTAATTGAAGATGGGAACTCGTTCACTTAGTAGGTAAGTTTCCTTCTTTTATGTTGGGAACTTGCAGGGGCGAATTCCCAGTATTAATTGAAACTCGTTCACTATGTTTACGAGTTCTCAACATGAAAAAAACACATTTCAAGAATTAATTTTAAAATAATATTTCGAGAAATAAAAGCAAAGTTTATATTATTAACATGAAATTACCATAAAACATGACTTCAAAATAATATAAATATTTTCCATTTCATTCCATAAATAAAATCTGAATTCAAAAATATCTTAAAATTCCAAAATATCTTGATTATATGGGTTGGAGATAAATATGGAAAATAATTCAAAATTTTTAAATGATTAGTTGACTACAGGTTATACTATTAAGAATCAAATTAAATTATTAAGATTGACAATTTTAAATTTAAAATAATTTACGCAAACAATTAGATATCAATAAATAATGATAAAAATCCTTTTCCTTTAATAATTCTTTCCCTACTTGTTAGGAAATTCTAGTAATAATATATGGCAATGATTTAAGAGAGCTAAAAATAATAAAATAGATTTTTGACCGGAAATTGAGTTAAATGGAATTAAAACTTTTATTGGGATTTAATTGGGAACCAATCAAATTAAAAAATTAAATTGTGGCAGATATTTTATGTATTGATAAGAGCAACTGAAATTTTATTACCTTTTACATGATTTAATTGATAGATATTTCAGGTAAGTTATAATAAAAATTTAAATGTAATCAATTTAATTTTTTGAATTATTTTTTTAAAATAAAATGCATCAAATAAAATAAATTGTATTTAATAGAAGACACATATCAATTTTTCAAAGATCTTTAGCACGTCATAATATAAATTATCCGCGTAAAATACTTACATTTTTTTTCTAAAAATTTTTATTTTTATGTATTTATATAAAATATTGTGGTGGGCATTCTTTCACCCTGTGAGTTTGACCATTCTCTATATTCAGAGATAAATTTAAAAAAATTCATCTTTTTTTGTCTCTTGATGTTTCTTCGTGCCAAAACATGTGAAGATCATATCTTGACTGTTTCTTTTTTCGTGATTATTTGATGCACGTATTCTATTGTACCAATGACATGTTCGCATCAAACACTGGTATGATACCGTAGAAGGTGGTGGTTGCTTTTGGATAAATTTGTTGGAAATCGTAATTGAGAAAAAGATTTTAAGATGGACTTTAAAGTGTGAAAATTATTTGTTTTAAACTTTAAATGTTTTTATGATATAATAAAGCCATAAACTTTTAAGTAAAATAGTGAAAATGATAAAATAAAAAAGTTTTTTTTTATAGGCAATATAAAGTTATCTTGATGAGAAACTTATCTTTTGGACAAATCTTTAATTAAGTATTATGTTTTTATATAATAATGCTTTGGTAAATGATATATTCTTTCAACACAACTTTGTTGAGGCATAAAATCATATCGGATTAATTATTATTTAATTATTCCAAAAAAAATAAAAATTGTATCACCAAATTTAAACTCAATGCCTATTTTTAACATTAAATAAGTATTGACTTACTAAGTGAGTCTTATTACTTTACTAAGTGAGTTGAATAACAATTTGGACAAAGATTTTTTTACTCAATTATCCAATTTAATAAGATTAAACATTTATAAATTATTCACTCTTAGTTTTTTTATTCATTATGAATTTGGTTATTCCCACCGTCATTATAAACTACCAATAAAATTAAATTTACTACCAATAAAATTAAATTTAGTCACGAGGTTAGTTGAAAGAATAATGATACTTTTTGTGTAACTTTGTTTATAGAACAAGTCAAAAATCTTATATTTTTCTAATATTAGATACATTTTTAATACAAAAATGTATTAAACACGATTAAATACATATAGAATACTGCAATACATGCCAGAAAAAAAAAAACTAGACACGACAATAACGGGGTAAACTATTTTCACTGCTAGCATTGAGAAAAATGTCGTCGATTGCTAATCAAAGAAATAGAAACAAGAGAGAAACATTGAGAACAAAGCCATCTTCCTTTTTGTTTTGGCTTTAAAAGAAGCTTTTTATCTTCTCCTGCCATTGGCGTTAATTTCTTTTTTTTTCTCTTTTTATTTCCCATCAAAACAAAAATCGAAACACTAATCAAAAACAGAAACAAAATGAGAAGTAACCAAACATAAAAGAAGATCCGGGTTTTTCAGACAGATATAAGCTGAAGAGTCAAAAGGTGAGAGATTTATTTGGAATTAGAGAGAAAGAGAGCAAATCTGGATTGAGATTTTTTTGGAGAAGAAAGAGGTAAGGAAAAGGACTGTGCTGAGTATTAATAGAAGAAGGAAAGAGAGAGAGGGGAGTTGGGTGGGTCAGTGGGTGAGGCTCCACTTAGGAAATTTTAGCCTTATGGTTGGAAGAAAGAATAATTTGTATAGAGTGATGGAATTTGGATATAACATGGGTCGGGCCAACTGGATTTTTGATTGGATGGTTTTCAAATTTATTAGGCAATAACTTTTAAGATTATGAAATTATTGTAATCCAAATTTATTCACAACTAGACTTTGATGTTATTGTCGTAATAATACGTTAAATATAATTATGATATAAAAAAATTTAAAATTAAAATTAAAATTAAAATTAAATTATTATGAAAAATTATATAGAATATCTTAACTTAAAGATAATTTTTAAAATAAAATTTAAAAATATAGATATAAAATGACACAAATACAATATGAATACATATCATTCTAATTTATTATATGTACATTATTTGTAAAAGAATAAAGTGGATATCAAAAGTTTTAATTCATTTAAATTATATGAACATCTATCACGTAATTCATATTAAAAAGTAAAAAATAAAATATAAACCGACAACTACCGTACAAGAACCAAATGGTTTTTTACTTTTAAATCAAATTGATTACGTACTGTTGATAATAACAAGTATTGACTTGAAGAAAAAATTGCAAAGTTAACCATGATTTTGTTAAAAAGTGGGAAAGTAACCTTAAGATGGAAACAAACCTAATGATTTCAAACATTAGAAATCCTCTTTCCTTCCATTCCATGTGCCATTATTGTTATTATTCACCTTTACAAAACTCCTTGCATTTAATAATTACACTTAATAACTCCAAATGATTGTTGAGGATAAAAACACGATTTTCATTTTCAAAATTTAATGACTTAGCTATTAATAATTGCATTTGTATTATCAATTTAATTGTAAAAATGTTAATCAATGTTCAGTAATTTTAGTTAAAGTAATATATAAAATGAAAAGTGTAATTAATGCAAAACTTTATTTTTGTTTGATAGTAAAAAACTTTAAAAAATCATGATTTGCCCCATTAGTTTTTGGTAGTTGGTATTTTTTTCCTCTTCAAATCTTAGATGGATGCCGAATCCCCTCTTGATCTTTCACAGAATGATGAAAGTGGTTTGAACGAACCAAGAAAAAGTACAAGCGAAACCGAAGCTCTAGTGGTGAAAGCCATGATCTCTTAGATCCTGTAGTTGAATCTTGGGAAGGTTCTCGCTCACAAAGCAGGGATGGTTCTATGAAATCATCTTACAAGACATGCTAACAGGTCAGGGTGATCTCCAACAATCTACATGGGTTGAATGGATGGAAGAAAATGACGATGATGAGGTGCATTTTGATAACATTATTTCTGATGATGAGGTTGAAGTAAATGGCCGAGTTCCAAGAGTTTGTTTCTCTAGAAATGAAAAGTATGAGATGAGGAATGCTTAAAGGAAGACGCTGATTGTTTAATTGCTTTGGAAAGTTATGAGATTTCGCACTTTATCCGTTAGAATCAATCTACTTTTTCATTTGGAAGCACTCTACAAGATAATTGATTTAGGTCATGGTTATTTCCTACTCAAGTTTGAACTTCGTTTTGATTACAAACATGTACTAAAAAGTGGTCCTTGGATCATGGGATTAATTTGATATGCTTTTGCTGTGGCAAGTTTGGGCATAGACGAGATGCTTACTCTGCTTTAGTTACGGAGATTTCGCCCACACCTAAATTTCAGGCCACAGCTTCTGATGAGGTCGTTAATAAGGAGGAGCAATCTTTTAGTCCATGGATGATTGCGCAACGTAGTGAGCGGAAGCCACATCACCAGGCGAATGCTGGAAAAAGAAAGGATACAAATAGGCGTGATTTTAGGCAATAGGGTGGCAACAAATTTTGCTTCCTTTGACAATGCTTCAATACTTGATTTGAATGGAGAAATTTCAGCCTATAATCGGGAGTCAACAAGAGTTAAAAAAGGATTTGGGTCAACTAGGCCTTTTATTGGAGATAAAGGAAAGGCCAAAGTCAATGGTTGTACTAAATCTCCATCAACTTTGGGGAAGAAGCCGAACAGTGGAGGCATTAATTTTGCTAAGACAAATGTTGGGTTAGAAACATTGACTTCGGGTATCGGTGTGGCCGCTATTATGTTTTCAATGCAGGCTCTTTTTCTTCTAATGGTGGTGGGCTTGAATCCAAGAGGGGGCCTATCAATTTGTAAGGCCTATTATCATCGTCTTTGGTTTTAGTAATGTTCAATCCATTCAGTCCTCAACGAGGGTCATTACTAATTTGCCGAGTCCAGCCCCTATGTTATTGGAATTAGGACCTTCGGCTTTACCTCTAGATAATCCACCATCTCGGATTCACATTGCCACGAGTGAAGATTGGCCCGGTAATTGGTGATGCTACTGGCAAGACTTTATCTGATTTGGATGAGTGAGGTCCATTTCTATTATTTTTTATTTATTATTATTTAATATAATTTTACTTATTATTTATATATTTGACTTTTATTTGATTTGGACAATTCATAAATAAATTTTATAGATATAAATGATATTAATAAATGTATTAAAAATATAAATAAAAAAATAATAGATGAAAGCCCAACTTAGTTTGGATGCTTCAGTTAGCCAAGTTGAACCTATGCAGGATGTTTAGCACTGTTTTCCAAGTTTATCTTCGACTACTTTATTTTATTATGTGTTTTATATTGGAATTGTAGAGGAGTAGGTAGTAGGAATTTTTAAGTCATGCAAGGAACTCATTACAACACATAAGCTTGACATGTTAACCATTGCTGAACCTAGAGAAAGTGGAGAGGAGCTAAAAAAGTAATTCGACGATTACACTTTGATTCCTTTACTAAAAGTGGATGCTGGGGGTTTTTTGGGACGAATTTGGACGAATTTGGGTCTTATGGAATTCAAACTTTGGTAATGTTCAAGTGTTTGAAAAAGTATCCAATTTATCTCCACTCTTATATCGAATAATAATGGTGCTCAGTAGGCTTTCACTACAATTTATGCTAGTCCTATTCCTCCAATCAGATGCGTTTATGGGATTATTTGAAACAATTTGATAAGTTTGATAATTTGCCATGGGTTCTTAATGGTGGTTTCAATCACATTGTTTCGAGCTTTAAGAAATAAGGGGGCTTTTCTAGAGAGTTTTATGAGGATGGATTTCTTTTAGGATGTTTTGAAAAAGCGTTAGGTACTGTTGGATGTCGTCTTACTTGGTCGAATAACCAGATAGTCAACGGCTTGATTAAAAACCGTCTTGATAGAGCAGTTTTTAATTCTTTATAGCGAAACTTCTTTGAAGAGGCTTACGTGCATAATCTGCCTAAAGTGTTCAGTGATCATAGTCTAATTCTTTTGAGGTTATATGGTTCTACTACAATGCGTCGAAGCTTGGGGCCATTTGGTTTTGAAATGGGTTGATTGTCTCACGATTCTTTCAAAGATTTCATTAGATTGACATGGAATGGCTCACTGGATTTGAACTTTAGTCTTGATGACTTCACTTTAGCTGTTAAAGATTTGGAATGCTAGCACCTATGGTAATGTTTTAAGCGAGAAGGAATTTTGTTAATAGGGCTTGAAGGAGTTCAGAAGGCACTTTAGATATGACTAAATCCATTTTTATTTAATTGGAAAAAGAGCTTATCTCTGACTGTAATACTATTCAATTTCACACCGGCGGGCTATGAAATATCAATTATTGTCTTTTATCCATATATCTCATGATGAAGAGAATTATGATGTCGTTAGCTCCTATGGCTCCTTTTAAAGCTCCAGGTCTAAACGGCTATCAAGTGAGGTTTTATCAAGCCAATTGGGAGGTGGTTCGAAATCTAATGTGTGATTTTGTTAGAAGGGCATTCATGACGGGCACTTTTAATGCAGAACTTAGTCGAGTTTTAATTGCTTTAATTCTGAAAATTGACCAACGAGAGCGTCTTTCTCAATTTCGGCCAACTAGTTTATGCGATGTCTTGGTGAAGCTAATATCTAAAATTATTGTGAGTCATATTCGATTTTTCTTGAATGATTGGATTTCTCCTAAACAGTGTAGCTTCATTCCTGGAAGAAGCAGAATTGATAATATTGTGATAGTCCAGAAAGCTGTTCATTCTTTGAGTAAGAAACGTGGGAAACTAGGTGGTTTAATCATAAAGGTTGACTTGAGAAAAGCCTATGATAGAATTAGTTTGGATTTTTTCTGTTGGGAATTGATGGATTTGGGATTACCTTCCACTCTTGTCTCACTTATTACGTACTGCGTTACATCAACTGGGATGAATATCTTGTGGAATGGTGAGTTGTCTTTTTGTTTTAAAACCACTAAGGGACTACGTTAGGGTGATCCTCTATCTCCATATTTGTTTCTCCAAAAGTCATCTGACTTAATTGATATTGATATGAATGAGGGTGTCTGGTCACATATTTTCTTTACAGATGATCTAGTGCTTTTTGGTGAAGCATCGGTTATGCAGTGTAAAGTTATGGTTGATGTTTTGGATCGATTCTGCTACTTTTCGAGCCAGAAGGTTAATTTTCAAAAATAGAAATTCTCCACCTCTCCAAATGTTTCTCAGGATTTGATTGCAAATATGGGTATGATTACAAATATGCAACGTTGTAAGGATTTAGGTACTTATCTTGGTGTTCCTATTCTCTTAGCTAGCGTAAACAGGATTACAAATACTTATTTGCTTGATAAGGTGAAGAATCAGCAGAGTTCTTGGAAAGCTCAAAACTTATCGCTTGCTGGGAGAGCTACTCTTGTACAGTTGGTAACTAGCTCTATTTCAAACTACAATATGCAATCGACTAGCTTACCATGTATGATTTCCAACAGTATTGACTCTCTTAATCAAGATTTTTTATGGGGGGTCCACTGATGGACAAAAAAAGGTTTCTCTTTTAAAATGGGATAAAGTTTGCCAACCAAAGAAGTTTGGAGGTTTGGGTGTAAGGAAAACTGCTTCAATGAATAAAGCACTACTCGCTAAATTGAGGTGGAAACTTAAAGCTGGGGACTTCGGGTTATGGGCCAATGTGTTGCAATTAAAGTATTTGAAAGGTAATTCTTTCCTTCGAGCTACTCATAAAACTTGAACATCCTATACATGGTGAATCATTTGTTGGAGCAAGGACTTGGTGTTAAAAGGTTGTTCTGGAAATGGATAGTCAACAAGCTTTTGGCATGATAAGTGGTTACGTGACAAACCACCTGCTGAATTTCCAAGTTTTCCTTTTGGAGTGCATTTGGATAACCAGTTGATTAGTGAATTTCTGAATGGTTAGGGGTGAATGAAACTGGTTTGAGCTAAAATTCTTTTCTAAAGATGTCCTGGACTTGATCTTTTTTGTTCATCCAATTACTAGTATGAACGATTAGATTATTTGGTCAGCGACTTTTCATGGTATGTTCAGTTAATTCTACTTATCATTTACTCTTATGTGAGCTAATATCAGATTTTTGATGGAAGAAGCTTTGGAATTTGGATGTTTCACCTAGGATTTGACATCTTTTTTGGTTAGTTGCTCATAATCGCATTCTTACTAAAGAGGCGTGTTTAAAAGGAGAATTACTTCCTCTCCTTATTGCCACAGATGTGATGGGGTGATTGAGAATGTGTTACATCTCTTATGAGATTGTCCTATATCAAAAGCTATTTGGGATTGTTGGTTATCTGGCTCTCATAAAGATCATTTTTGTTCTTTATCCTTGATTGATTGGTTGAGATACAATCTGAGTAAAAAAAAGTGTGGCGGAGGGTGACATCCCATGGCCATTATGCTTTGATTTTGTGTGTTGGCATGTGTGGAAGCTTTGAAATGTGTGTGTTTTCTAGCAGAATTTTGAATGGCCTACAATTGTTATCTTTCAAATTATTGCAAGTATGCATGATTTTATGAAATGTAAAAGCTTCTTTCTCATTCTATAAGAAGATAATGGAGTTATATGGCATGGACCTTTCCAACTTAGGGTTATGTTAAGTTAAATGTTGATGGTGTTGCTTGATCAAACCCCAGTGAACTAGCTTGTGGAGGCTTATGTAAGGATAATAATGGTTTTTGGGTCTTTGGTTTTTCTAGAAAACTTGGTTAGGGACTTATCTTGAAGGAAGAACTTTATGCTATTTTTTTAGGGTTAAGCTTAGTATGAAAACATGGTTGCAGACATCTAGTTGTTGAGTTAGATTTACTTTTAGTCCTCCAAAAGATTTCAGAACTATTGCATAAGAAAGGTCATCTTTATCAATTAATTTATGGTTGCAAGCAACTACCGTTTCTGATGTGCCATATCATGGTTGGCCCAAGTTAGAAGGCCTGAAAGAGGAAAAGTTTGAGTATACAGGCCCAATCACATAATCAAAGGCTAAAAGAGTCAATTTGGTGTATTATGTGCTGGATAATGAAGATCCTTGAAGATTCTAGAAGTTTTCTTAAACAAGAAAGTCAATAGCATCCAAATTAGGAAAGTTTTGTTGTGCAAAGTATTCCAAGGCTTTCTGTTTTTTTTTTTTGGAAAGGTTTTAATTCCTTAGCTTGCAAGGAAATTAATTCCATTGACTATTTTATTTTATTTTTATAAGCAAGCAATATCTTAATTAATTACTTAGGATTTAGTTTTCTTTTTTCGTAAAGGCTTTTGGCCAATCCTCTATTATAAATAGGAGACCTTATGTTTGTTTTTGGGATATTCAGAATTAATCAATAAAGTAGCTAATTATTTTCAATTCTTTTCTCTTATTCAAGTCTTTTTGGTAGCAAGTTTGTAAGACTTATCTTTCAGGTTTCTCATCCCTAAAAGTGGTATCCAACCCTTATATTGATTATATTGAGGATTCTTACCAATCAATCAAGGTTTATTCTTTCTATCCTTTCAACTTTTAGATTTTTTTTTAGTTTTTTATTTTCTTTTATTTTCGTTTTGAACGATTAGAAATCTATTTCTATTGAGTTTTATTCTAATAAGGCTCATTGTTATTGGCATTAGAGCTAAGGTTTTTTTTGGAGGTTTTAGAGTTATAAACACCAAGTTAGAGGTAGTAAGATCCATACACTATCAAATCTGAGATTGTAGCAAGGAATGAGTTTTGAACAAGCTCATCTTGTAGCCTTTGAATGCAATAATGAAGAGCTTTGTACTTGCATGGATCAACTTGTGCGTATGGTGAAAGATTGTTAGTAAATCAGCCATGATGCAATTAGCTGCAATGACGAAGGGTTGATATGATAAGGGTGATGAGTATGACGATCTGAACATGGAAGATGAACTTGAAGAAGCACCAAGGTAACACTAGCAACCAAGAACCTCTGATGATATCAAGATGAAGATTTCACCTTTTTGTGGACTAAGCTCTCCCGAAGAGTACTTGGAGTGGGTACAATGTGTTGAGAAAGTTTTTGAATGTCAAAAATACACTAAAGCTAAAAAGTCAAAACTCAAAGCTCTAAAGTTTACTGGTTATGCTAATTTGTGGTAGGAAAGTGTGAAAGTGCAAAAAAGGCGTGAAGGAGAAAATCCAGTCTCGACATGGAGGCTTACGAAGAGGCTTATGGAAAAGAGGTTTGTACCTCAATACTACAAGCAAGAGTTATTCCTCCAGTTGTAAACTTTGCAACAAGGAGCCTACTGCATTGAGGATTATGTGAAAAAGTTTGAGATGTTAATGATGCGGCGTGATCTACAAAAGGCTCAAGAACAAACCATTGCAAGATTCATTAATGGTTGCTCAAGGAGATTTCAAATTCAGTGATGTTACAACCATATGCCAAATTGGATGATGTGATTACATTACTGTGAAGATTGAAAGGTAGTACAAGAGAGGTATATCTAGGGTAAGTAAACCTTAAACCTCATCCTCTTCTTTATCTTATATCTTTAAAATGGTCGCAAAACTTGAAAAAAATAAGGATACTACTAGGTGACTATGGTTGAAAAAGGGAAAAAGAAAGTTAAAAATTTCCAACCTTCAACAAGAAGTGATAACATCAAGTGTTTTTAGTGCCTCGGGCTTAGACACATAGCTTCTCAATGTCCTAACAAAAAGGTAATGACCATTTGTGAATCAGTTGAAGAAGTTGTTAGTGAATATGAGTCAGATTCAGAAATAGAAATGGAAGAAGAGCAAGTCGCACCTTTTGAGGAAAGAGAATTATTTGTTATTCGCCATAATTTGGCCGTACAATCAAAGAAAGATGAGGAACGGTGGGAGAATATCTTCCAACACCTATTAGAACATTAATGGCAAGGTATGTGGTTTAATCATTGATGAAGGGAGTTGCACTAATGCAGCTTCGACTACATTGGTTAATAAAATAAATCTCACTACTAATAAGCATCCATGTCCTTATCGTTTGCAATGGCTAGACAACGAGGGGGACCTAAAGGTTATAGAATAAGTGAAGGTGCCATTTACCATAGGAAGGCACAAAGATGAAGTAATGTGTGATGTGGTATTGATGAGTGTTAGCCACATGCTTCTTGGAAAACCTTGGTAGTTTGAACAGAAGTTGTGCATCAATGGCGAGCAAACACATATTCTATATCCAAGAATGATAAACATGTGCTATTGACCCCTCTCAGTCTTTCCTAGGTAATGCGAAACTAGTTGACGATTAGCAAAGTAATGAAAGAGAGCTTATTTACCAACAAGAGGGAGGTAAAACATGCTCTAATATCTAATAAGATTGTTTACTTGTTGATAGTTAAGGAAATTTCAGGTGAAGGTCGAGCTGTCCATCCAAAATTGGATAAAATATTGGAGGAATTTTTTAATGTTTTCCCTTAAAAAACTTCTAAAAAAGTTACCACCGATCTATAGCATAGAGCATTAGATTGATCTAATACTTGGTTCGACCTTGCCCAATAGATCAGCGTATCGATGTAACCCAAAAGAAGCTAAGGAGCTCCAATGGTAAGTAATGGAATTGATGGAGAAGGGCTTTGCTAAAGAGTTCATGAGTGCATGTGTAGTACCAGCTCTTTTGGTGCCCAAGAAGGATGGATCGATGCGTATGTGTGCAGAGAGCTGGGCTATTAACAATATTATAGTCAAATACTACTATCCCATCCCACGTCTTGATGACATGTTGGATGAGTTGCATGGTTCCTCCATCTTTTTGAAGATTGATCTCAAGAGTGGATACCATCAAGTTTGAATGAAGGAAGGTGATGAATGGAAAACAACCTTTAAGACTAAGTTTTGGTTGTAGGAATGCACAGCCATGCCCTTTGGCTTGTCCAATTCTCGTAACACATTTATACGGCTAATGAACCATGTTTTATGAAAATTCATTGGTTATTTTGTTATTTTTTATTTTGATGATATACTTGTCTATAGCATGAGCTTTGATGAACATATAAAGCATCTTATAAAGGTGTTTGGAGTTCTTAAAAAAGAGAAGCTATTTTCCAACCCCAAGAAGTGCAACTTTTGCAAAGATTATCTAGTTTTTCTTGGTTATGTTGTTTCCCAAAATGCAAGTGGAGGTTGATGAAAAGAAGGTTAAAGCTATCAATGAGTTCTTAATTCCCACTTATGTTGCTAAGTCCAGAGTTTTCATGGCCTGGCGTCCTTTTATAGATGCTTTGTGAACAATTTTAGCACCATTCTAGCTTTTCTGACCAAGTGCATGAAGAAGGAAATGGAGTTTAAGTGGATTGAGGTGGCAAAGTGAAGTTTTGACTTGATTAAGGGGAAGTTAAGTTCGGCTCCCATACTAGCATTACTTGATTTCTCTGAGACCCTTGAAGTAGAGTGTCATGCATCAAGGATTGGGATTAGAGCTAGTCTTAAGCAAGATGGGTGTCCTATTGCCTATTTCAGTGAAAAGTTGAATAGTTTTTGTCTTAACTATTTAACCTATGATAAGGAGTTCTTTGTGCTGATTCGGGCATTGAAAACTTGGCAACATTACTTATTGCCCAAAGAGTTCATGATTCATACAGATCATGAGTCACTAAAACATTTTAAGGGGCAAAGTAAGCTGAATAGGAGACATGGATGGAGTTCTTGGAGACGTTTCCCTATATAATCAATACAAGAAAAGGAATGTCAACATTGTAGCTGATACACTTTCACGAAGGTATGCACGAAGGGATTAATAAGGTTTGATTTGATGATAGAATTGTACAAATAGGACTCATACTTTGCAAATATCTATGAAGAATGCACAAATAGAGCAAATAAGGGTTATTTTTGGCATGAAGGATTTCTCTTCAAGTTTGGCTAATTATGCATTCCTTTTGTTTAATTCAAGAGCTTTTGGTGATGAAGCTCACAGTGGAGGTCTTGCTAGACACTTTAGTGAAAAAAAGACATTAGAAGCATTGAAAGCACAATTTTATTAGCCAATAATGAATCGAGATATTCATAGAATTGTAGAAAGATGTGTCACGTGCAAAAAGACAAAAAGCAAAGAGATGGCATAAGAGTTATACATGCCTTTGCTTGTACCTGAACATCCTTGGGAACATGTAAGCATGGATTTTGTTTTAGTTTTACCTAAGACATCACAAGGAAAAGATTCGGTAATGGTTGTTATGGATCGCCTTTTGAAGATGTTACACTTCATTCCATGCCATAGAACTGATGATACAAGCCTTATAGCTGATTTATTCTTCAAAGAAATAGTTCGTTTGCATGGGATTCCTAAGAGCATTATTTTTTATCGTGATGCTAAGTTTCTAAGTTATATATGGAAGACTTTATGGAAGAAGCTTGGAACTAAGTTATTATTTAGCACAGATTGTCATCCATAAACTGATGGGCAAACAGAGGTGGTGATAAAACACTTTTAGCTTTGCTTAGGATAGTGGTGAACAAGAATCTAAAGAATTAGGATGAGTGCTTGGCATATGCAGAGTTTGCTTACAATTATAGTGTACATAGTGCTACAAAGCATTCTTCTTTTGAGGTGGTCTATGGTTTCAACCCAACTACACCTCTTGATTTAGCACCAATACCAATTAGCGAGAGGGGTTGTATAGATGGAGCTAAGAAGGCTCAAATGATGAAGAACATGCACAAGGAAGTTAAAGAACAGATCGAAAAGAAGAATAAAGCTTATGTGATATCGATAAATAAATGGAGAAAGCAAGTTCTATTTAAACCAGGAGATCTTGTATGGATTCATCTTTGCAAAGGGAGGTTTCCTAATCAAAGAAAATCTAAGCTGATGCCGCGGGCTGATGGTCCTTTTAGGGTCCTTGAGAAGGTAAATGACAATGCTTACAAGCTTGATTTACCCAAAGAATATAATGTGAGCACCGCCCTTAATGTTTGAGATCTTAGACCCTATTTGGAGGACACCTTGGATGATAGAGATGGTATAGATTTGAGGGCAAATCCTTCTCAACAAGGGGGAGATGATATGCCACATCATATTGCCCCAAGTTAGAAGGCCTAAAAGAGGAAGAGTTCGAGTATATAGGCCCAATCACACAATCAAGGGCTAAAAGAGTCAATTTGGTGTATGTGCTCGATAAGGAAGATCCTTGAAAATTTTAGAAGTCTTCTTGAGCAAGAAAGTCAACTGTATCCAAATTATGAAAGTTTTAGTATGTAGATTATTACTTAATCTCCAAGGCTTTCATTTTTTTAAACTGGTTTTAATTCCTTAGCTTGCAAGGAAATAAATTCCGTATACTATTTTATTTTCTTTGTGAGTAAGCAATATCTTAATTAATTACTTAGGATTTAGTTTCCTTTTCTTGTAAAGCCGTTTGGCCAATCCTCTACTATAAATAGGGGACCTTATACTTGTTTTTGGGACATTTAGAGTTGATCAATAAAGTAGCTGATGATTTTCAGTTCTTTTCTCTTATCCAAGTGTTCTTGGTGGCGAGTTTGTGAGACTTATCTTTTAGGTTTCTCATCCCTAAAAGTGGTGTCCAACCCTTGTATTGATAGTGACGATGATTTTTATCAATCAATCAAGGTTTATTCCTTCCATCCTTCCAACTTTTAGATTTTTTTTTTCAGATTTTTGTTTTTTTCTATTTTCATTTTGAACAACTAGAGATCTATTTCCATTGAGTTCTATTTTGATAAGGCAAACCAGTTTCGGAACTGGACTTGCTAATTGCATCGTATCCATAGAGAGGCAAACTTTTGTGCTGACTTTTTAGCTTCTTGAGGTCATAATTTTGATGTTAAGGGTTTTAATAATTCATCTATTGCTCTTGTTAGATATTTACAAGATGACATTTAGGTGTAGCGCGACCTCGAGCTTGTGTTATTTAATGAATTTTTTTGCTCATATGTATCCCCCCTAAAAAAAACTTTCAACCTTCACCAACCTTGTGAACAAAAGAAAAAAAATTTTGTTTTAAAAAGAAAAAAGTTTTGTATGGTAAGTTTTTTAGCAAGAAATTAGGTTATTTTTTAAGCATATAATAAAAAATTCAAAGGCATAAATATATTATTATATTTTTTTACAACAAAGGTTATAGACTAGAAACAAGGAAATAGGCCGTAAATGTTAGTTATCGAGCCTTGGACTTGTTGAATATCATCTTTCAAGGATGACAGTATGAAATTTGATATTACAATTCCTTTATGTTTTTATACTATTCTCAACTAAATTATTATCTTAACCCACAATGCAAATTAAGTAAAAAATATTATTATTATTATTATTATTAAATTTTTTTAGAAGATTAAAACATTTTATTTCTTGTATATGATAATTTTCTCATTTGAAAAAAGCATTTCATCTATTTCAAATACTCGTTTCCAGCATATAAACTTTCCATAAATCTTAAATCATAAGCATCATGATTTTTATCCATTAATTTAATTTATTTTTATTTTCCTCTTTTATCTCTTTTTATTTTATTTAAAAGTTTTTAAAATTATTAATAATAAAAATTGGAGGCTATTATCTTTTTTAGTATCATACGTGTTTTCTTTTAGGTTAAGGCTTAGATATCTATAATCTATAAAATATATTAGCTACTGAACATTTAATTGAAAATTGTTAATTAAAGACTTAATAATTAAAAATTAATAAGTTACCATATGTTATCCCATTCTTTTATATTATTTCTTGTTATCTCATATAGAAAGATACATTTTTATGCCTTAATAAATAAATGTATTTGTATCGTGCTTGTTGGCTTTTCATATAATATTGTGTTTTAGTTATTTTTTTATCGTATTTACATTACGTTAGAATTATGAAGCGTAAAACTCTAAATGATAGTATTTAAATAACTTTCAATTTGTATCATTTGTCATATAATGATTGATACTTTCATTTAAGAAAAAAATAAGATTACATTAATTTTTTGGTTTTTATATCATTGAATTAAATTCTATTGATAGCCGATTTGTAATGCTTAAAATATTGAATAATAATATGATATGTGTTGACATAAGTGAATTTTTTTAACATCAGATGTTGAATCAAAACAAAGATATTAGCTTTAACCATTAGAATTAAAAAAAAAAAAATTGTGAACGTGCTATTATTTATTAATAATCATTTAACTATACTATGATATTTAATTTTATATTTTTATAATTTATAGATTCATAGCATTTAACTCTTACTTGAAAATTATGGGTAAATTATTTATCTCAATCACCTTTTTAACTCAATATTTTTCTTATGTTTTATACTATACATTAACTAAAAATTACATTGATCTCTAAAAATTTAGATGTGGGCACATTCACCATGTGGGTAAAAAAATGATATTTCAAAGGTAAATATTTTTAAAAGAGATTAAAATGTAAAAGATATTGGTAAATTTTTTCAAAGTAGATAGTTATTTTTAGAAGTGAAATATTTTTAAAAGAGATTAATATGTAAAAGATATTGGTAAATTTTTTCAAAGTAGATAGTTATTTTTAAAAGTGAAATTAATATGTAGTTTTTTATGTGGACGAATGAAAAAATACGTGAAAAAATTTTTAAAAATAAAAATAATTTAAATTTAAATGGGTAGTTTCTTTTTTAAAAAATATGTAGTTTTTAAAATTTGAGTATCTTTAAATTTAAAAGTACTTAAATATTATTAAGATTATTAATTTAATTTGATTTTAAGATAATACCTTTGATTGAATTGGTGACCAATAAATAAATGATATTAACTCAATTACTCCTTTTATAATAGTATAAATCAATGTTATCTAAATAAATTAAAATTTTATATTAATCTTATTTTTTATATAATATGTATATAATAAATTAAATTTATATTATTATATATTTATATTTATTTTAAAAATTATCTTTAAATAAATAATAAAATCGAAGCAATGCTATTCAAACACTAACAATATTTTACTTTTTTTTTTACGTACTTTTAAAAGACAACTATACTCAAACTTATAAAAACTCCAATCGGACGAAGACATACCTTACTTGAAATATAATTGTTCACACAAACTCTAATAACTACCCCATGTACTTAATAAATTAATAAAAAATCCAAGAGTAAATCTGGGAGTGGAGGCAAATTCTTGAAGGTTTGTGAAGCAAAATGTTCATTTGCCATTCAAACATCGAGAATCATACATCGATTTTATCAAAACTTCCTTTTCTTTTTTTTTTTTTTTCTTTCTTAACGTTTAACTTTTATCCTTACCGTAAAATAAAACACGAACCAGAATCCATTCAAGTTTATTAAACAACAACTTGTAATATAATAATAAAACTTTGAAAAAAAAGACAAATGAGTAAAGACTGTGGAAAGCATATAGGCAGGGGAGCCCACGAGAGAGGCTGTGGGGCTGATGATGACAACCGAATATTCTATGGGTCACAAGAGTTTATCCCCTTCCACCTGCCTCAGCCTTAATTGTTCCATTAGGAGATTCGCATATCCCATTCATGAGACCGCCATCTTTTACTTCATTTTGAATAAATTATTTTCTAAATTTTTTAATTTACTTGTAATCTCCCAGCCTGTCATTAATAAACTTAATTTGAGAAGTATATTATATTTTTAAAACCCCTCGAATTTATAATTTTTAAAAATTTATTTGCAATATAATTATCATTTGAGCTGATACTTGATTCATCATTTTGAATCATTTCAGTGATAAAAAAAATACAAAATAATAATAATAATTAATCCAACTCCAGTATCAGCATCCAAATACAACATATATAATAGCATCAGCTATGTTTAAATACGTCAGTCTATTAGTGGTTTGTTTATGTAGGCTGCCGCACACCCTTCCTTCTCATCCTATCCCATATCATCCAGGCCTCTCTACCGAATCTATTTAACCACAACGTTATTCCTTGGCATTGAAAAGACTCTGCCTTCACTACATTAAAGAATAAAATGGAAAAAAAATTGGGTGATCAATGGTTTATGTTGGGCATAATCTATGGGTTGTGTTTTGTAAGTGTGTCAACAGGGCTTGAGAGATTGGAGCAGCCCAGCAAAGGTG
Source organism: Adansonia grandidieri (assembly GCA_038382065.1). Classification (NCBI taxonomy): domain Eukaryota; kingdom Viridiplantae; phylum Streptophyta; class Magnoliopsida; order Malvales; family Malvaceae; genus Adansonia; species Adansonia grandidieri. The sequence goes on from JBBYHK010000004.1 coordinate 375,188, forward strand.
ACGGTTCTCTTAGCTTTTTGGTGGTCGGAGATTGGGGCAGGCGAGGGGCTTTTAACCAATCACAAGTTGCTTTCCAGGTTCATTCTCCATCTCTAACCAACCTTTTCTATGCCAATGAATCATTTAAGCCTTCAATCTAAGTCTAGTTTTTGTATCTTTTCCATGCTATGCTGTTGTCAGCTGCGTTTCTATAATTTCCACCAAAAACATCTTTTCTGTCTTCTTTGAGATCTCCCTCAAAGAATCCAACTTTTCCATAGAGTGATGCATGAATTTGCAATCTTGCAACATTTTGGCTTTACGTGGCATGAAAATACAGAATTATAATATAAAAAAGATAAAAGTTTTAACCATTAATCTTTTTATCTTATATTAACGATACTATTAAACCAAATACATTTTTTACTTAAAAAAATTGTAACCCATTGGTTAGTGTATATATATATATATATATATATATATATATATATAAAAATAAAAACCTTTTACTTAGTTTCAAATTTTCATACTTACCTGTAACCTATATGCAAAAGTAAAAACATTTTTTGCTATTATGATAAATCAGTTATTTTCTCATCACATGCTGGATGTTCATAACTATAGTGTGTGTGTGTGTGTGTGTATATATATATAAAAATTATATGAGAAAATATATAAAAGCTAGAAGGCAGGTTTTTCCTTCTTTAACTGCAACCCCATTCTTGACGGGCCTCAAAATTTGGCAACCAATGATTACCTAGCGAATACATGTGAATGTTGTAGATGGGAAAGATTGGAGAGAAGCTGGACATTGATTTTGTAGTTTCCACGGGAGATAATTTTTATGACAATGGATTGAGCAGCCAACATGACCCAGCATTTGAAGACTCGTTCACCAACATTTACACCGCTAATAGCCTCCAAAAGCCGTGGTTCACCGGCAAGTTTCCGATGAACTTCAAATTTTTGCCCCCCAATTTTTTGCTCTTTATTGGTTGCTAACTGTGTAAATATTATTGCCAATTCAATTTCCATGCAGTTTTGGGCAACCATGATTACAGGGGTGATGCTGAGGCACAATTGAGTCCTCTTCTTAGAAAAATTGACAGCAGATGGATTTGTTTTAGATCCTTCATCGTCAATGCTGGTAAGCAAGCTCCTATTTCATTTTTTTTTCCTTTTATTTAACTCCATCGAAGATTCAAATTGTACTTAAAAATCATGTTGCTTGAACTAAAGCGTGAGTGTTAGACATGATTATGTATTCGACATTGTATTTCCAATTTTTCCTAAGATTTTTCATTTATTTAAAGATTTCATTATACTAAAAAAAAAAAAAATCAAAACAACCTAATTTACAAATGCATTTATTATCATTGAGAACATAACAAATGCAATTGTGATTAATTCTTTTCGCAGAATTAGTTGAGTTAATCTTTGTGGACACCACTCCTTTAGTGGAGAGCTACTTCGTATACCCAAACGAGCACACTTACGACCGGCGCGGTATAACTCCTCGCAAGGATTACATTACAAATCAATTGAAGGTATTAATAACTAATTACCTTTGAATTATTCTGAGTGGCTTGTTGTTTTATGTTTTTGAATTTGAAGGACTGAACATGTGATACCTTCTGAAACATAATAAATAAATCGTGTTTTTTTTATATATAAATAATAAATATGAATTGATTTATTCTTGTCCGTACTGTAGGACGTGGAGTCAGCATTAAGAGAATCAAGTGCAAAATGGAAGATTGTTGTTGGTCACCATGCGATTAGAAGTGTTGGGCATCATGGTGACACTGAGGAACTTGTTAGCCATCTCCTCCCTATTCTCAAGGTGAATTAATACCTGCAAATATAATATATATATGTTTGGATATGATTTTTAAAATATAAATTTTTTTTTAAAATTAAATATATTTATATTAAATATATATTCATATCATATACTTACAATTCCAGATAATATATTAAATATATATTCATATCATATACTTACAATTCCAGATAATATATAGTGTATATGTATATATAACTTAAATGTCGATTTTGTTCACCAAATTCTTACAATCTATGAAACAAGAGTTGAACCATCTAATAGAACTAACTCATTCTATTTGCTATTTCCACCATAAAATTGCAGGCCAATAATGTTGATTTTTACATTAATGGTCATGATCACTGCCTAGAACATATCAGTGACACTGACAGGTAAAAGCAATGCCTAATTTCAATTATTCTGGCATGTCTGAAGATGGATATATAAATATATACATACATATATCCCTCAACTAATGCAAAAGCATTTCCTGCATGCAGCTCCATACAGTTCCTAACAAGTGGGGCAGGGTCTAAAGCATGGAGGGGAGATGTCAAACAACTAAACAGAAAGGGACTAAACTTCTTCTACGATGGGCAAGGCTTCATGTCAGTGGAATTGACCCAATCTGATGCTCAGATTGTCTTCTATGACGTTTATGGCAAGATTTTGCATAGATGGAATGCAAGGAAACAGTTCCTTCACTCATCAATATAGCAGGCTTTTAACTACTCCCTGAGCATGGAGCTTTGAAACTGGGGAACTTTGAAGAATCCGTTCCTTTAACCACTATTGCAACCTAATTTTTTGTAACGAAAATTGCAATGTTGCAAAGCCATTATTCATATATTACATATTTTGCTGGTTGTTCAGTATCAATGCTAGTCATTTATTTAAAAAGCCCCCAAGTGATAAGCAGTGCCTCCATGTACCTCACTGATTTTGCTTTCTTATGGTGGGGTGTGGGTAGAGGTGTAAACAAGATACCTGTACTTACAACTTATTCGATTTCGACTTGAAAAAAATTTAAATTCGATTCAGTCATTATTGAGCGGAGCTTGATAACAACTCGAGCTGAGTTTGAGTATCTCATTACTCGATTCGAGTAGCTCACAAACCTAATTAAATTTTTATTTATAATATATATTTTAATATTAATTTACTCTTTTAGGCTTAGTATAAATATATACTTAAAATCTAAGAAGTTAAACCTAAAAATCTAATATGGCACAAGACGTACCTCTCACAAAGCGGCGCCCCTTTTAGTTCCCAAATCAGATCGTTCTCTCCCAATTGCAGCAAGAAAGAATTTCGACATCAGAACTGGAATCTTTCTCTCCTCGATCAGGTATATTTTTCTTCATTTTATTTCTTTTTTGAGAACTCCACATGTTTAGAAACTTGAAATTTCGGAATTTATTTGAATCTAAATGCAAATCTATTTGCTTAATTTCCTTTGTGGTTCCTATTTGACTAGAAAGAATTGGATCTTTTGTTTCTTTATTAGGTTTAGCTTGTCGCGTTAAGTTTTTTTATTTTTTTGGTCATTATATCATCTTAAAAAATTTAATTATTTAAATAAAAAAATTCTATAGAAATAAGCTTGAGCTTGAGTATGTAAAGAAAATAAACGAGCTTAATCGAGCTGAGCTTGAATAGTTCATATTAGTATTGTATTGAGCTCGAGTTTGAGTATGCAAAAAGAATAAACGAACTTAATCAAGTAGAGCTTGAATAGTTCGTATTAATCTTGAGTAGAGCTCGAGCTCAAAAAATAATGGTCAATTAAGCTTGAGTCGAGTTTGGAATAGCAAATTTCGAATCAAGCTCACTCTCTTCACTATTTGGGCTCTACTTAACACAATTATAGCCCTACTCATTAGTATAAAGATACACGGCTTGAAGATTCTAAACAAGGTATTCTACAGATGATGCTTTCACCAAGTTGTATTGCCTTACATATATTAACATGATGCAAAAGTATTTACACGAGTCTTCCAAGCCTATCTCTTGGATTTCTTATCTTGGTGAAGAAAGAGGCTTTTCTTTTACTTTATAGATGAGCTCTAGCCCTTAATCAAGCAAAGGCTAGGAAGACATGGGCCCAAGACCTCAAATGGGCCTGTTTAGATTTCTTATCATCGTAAAGAAAAAGGAAGCATATTACTTACAATAATTACTACAATTGACCAATCAATATTTAGAGTTATATAAGATTCATCAAAATATTATGTGGAGTTCACACTTATAAGTGGTGGAAACCTCCATAATTCTTTAATATGAATTGCAGTATCATAGTAAAAAGAATTAGTGAAATGCTCCTATAGGAAAAGGCTCTTTTCATTCATAGATGAGCTTAGCCCTTAACCAAGCAAGGGCTACGAAGAGATGGACCCAAGACCTTAAGTAGGCCTTGATGATGATAAAGTTTTTTATGGAGTTGAAGAAGCAATGCAGGTTTGACTTTCTAAGCCTAAAGGCAAGGCAAGTGGAAATCCACCAAAGAGGAGACACAAAAAAGGATTTAGAGCCATTAATGTGCTTCTTATGCAAGGATTTGAACTAGGTGCGAGATTCCACAAAGGACGCTAAGTCCTTTACCATAAAAATGAGGATACTAAATCAATAAGGCAGACTATGAAGCTTATTTCTATCATGCATGTCTTAGTTAAAGACTAAGCAGTTTTGCAAGTTAAAATGACATATATTCATGGATATAATCATGGTTAGAAACAAGATGAATGCCCTAGTGGATATTAGAGCCTTTAACCTATTTATATCAGAGGGTGCAACAAGAAACTAGGCCTTAGTTTAGAGAAAAAGGCCGTGTGGATTAAGATTGCTAATTCCAAGAAGTTCTGAACCAATAGTGAAGAATAAAGAGAGAGGGAGCATTTGACTTGTAATTCTCTTGACTGTAATATTACAATTATCTAATCACATTTTAAAATTATGTAGGGGTCCACCACTTATAATTGTGGGCACCATATAATATTTTGTTGAGTCATACATCACTTTAAATTTTTATTGGTTAATTGTACTGCAATTATTATAGGTGATATACTCTTTGTAATGTAATTAACATTAGGATTTTTCAACACTGCATAATCACATGTCATGTAGGTATAGGAATATTTTTATCATTTTTACTTTCATGTAAGGTTTTAAACAACATGTATAGTTTACATGCAACTAAGTTGTTTACCATTTAATGCATAATAGGGGCAAATGATAATATGTTGGTGGGATTTTAAAAATTCCCTCTACATATATATATTATTTTATATTGATATAATTAAATTAGCCCTCTACCAATAGAAATTCACTTTTCTAAGAAAGGTAATTATGGTATTATGCTGAGCTAAAACTGCAGATAAGCTTGTCATAGCAAAACATGTCTAAAGTAGACATGTTTAGATAAATTGTCCTAGCCGAATTTGTAATTGTCCAAATTGAGAAAAAGTTTCTCATTGTAAGGAATTTGATTACGAATCAAATTCCATTTTCTTGTACTTCACTAAGCTGAGCATTGCCTCGATTATGTCTAAGTCCAAGCCTGAAATTAAGAGTTAGTGTTGAACTAGCAATGTATCCTACAACAACTAAATCTGGATGCACTCAACTATTGGAAATTAGGCTGAACCTAAACAGTAAATGATAAGAAGAATTCTTAATCTAGTGGGAGTTTTAGCAAGATTGAAACTCAACTAATTTCTTTATGAGATAATGGCTGTAAAAATCTTTATTGATAGGTAAAAATTAGTTTTTCATAACAAAGGGAAACCCTAATAGCTTCCCCAAATAAGTTGATGCAAATTTTGGTTTTTCTATGAAAAAATAGTTTACTTGATAAGAATATAAAAACTCTATGGCAAGTTTGGAAAAAGGTTTTTAAAGAGAGTGGTCTTTGTTTTGAAAATAGTTTTCAAGAACAAAAATCTAGAGAACCAAGATTTAGCCAAATCCATGAGATGGTATTGCCATAATTCCTTCACTCCCTTCTTGTTTTTGTATTTGGCACACTTAGGATTTGTTTTTAGAGGTTTTGACCAAAGACAAAAATAGAGAAGGCTAGCCTTTTGATTATGATTGAGAGATCAGCCTGCTAGCATGGGTGAATCACCATGCTTTGAGAAGGCTTCAGCGATCCTTTTGTGTGGATCACCGTTAGAAAAAAGACAGTTGTGCTTCTTGTGGCCTCAAAGAAAGATTGAAGTAACCATGCCATGGCACTGTTTGTGTAGGGATTGGCAGTTAGGATCTCTTAATAGGTGAGATCTTAATCAAATCGATGATCTATCTAACCATATGTAGATCTTAACCTAATGATCCTATAGAAATCGAATATTTCTCTGATTTTATTTCCATTGCACATGCTTTGTACACTTTAATTTTAATTTTAGATATATGCTTTTTTGTCAAGAATGAGCCAAACTTATCTACATTGTTAAGAGAAACTTATCCATAAATAGAGCCATTCGGCTTGGATGGGCATATATAAGCTAATAGTGCAAACCAATCACTTAATCAAATGATACAAGGCTTTCCTTCACGTTAGTAGCATGACTGATAATTATGAACTACTAATTGGATAAAAACCATGGAACACATTTAGCCTTGCAAAAGAATTATAATGAGTTACAATTATGGGATCCTTATACATCAATACTGTGTTCCTAAAATTGTTTTTGGTCATTATATTGCCGAGATGAGACATTTGCAATGCTCAATGACTAGCATATGTTATGCCGTTTTACTTGTAAAGTAAGCAATCGATCTCATGGGTTGAAGTATATAGGATACTTACAACAGCATGTGAGTGCTTGTTTTACGAAAAACAAGTTCATTGAACGTGGCTCCTGTGAAAACACCATTCGATATTATCACTCAAGTGTTTATAAAAATATTTTCACATGCCGGTTGTGTAACTAGTTTTTTTACTTGTGATACCATGTTATCTTGTATGGGGAATATCATACTTTGATTCCATTATGAATAGGTCCATAAAGATGGATGGCAAAGGTATCTAGTTTTAGGTATGGAATGAATTATACGAAGGTGGCTGAGTGATCCAAAAAAGATTCACCACTCCAAGTGACATCAGAGACATATCTCATATGTTTCTAACTTTGGTTAACTTGAAAAGTCATTGGCCAATGCATGATAAATTTAGGATAAAAGGTTTCTGTGAAAAACAAGTTCACTAAACGTGGCTCCTGTGAGAACACCATTCATGAAGTTAACCATATGCTGCAGGAACTAATATGGATTGATACATGAGTAGACACCGCACCATGCTTATGGTCTTTTTGGGACATTTGGTGAAAAGATTGAATTACACTGAAAGATTGGTTACTAAAGTTTTGTTCAAAGTCATATTAACTTTTTAAAATTTTAATGGTCATGATGAGTTGCTAGATCTCGATCTTAGTTTATGAATATAATTAATGAGATTAATTGTATTCAATGCCAACATGTTGGGAACCTAATGGATCATACACAATAGAACAATTTGCTAGATTAAACATAGGATTCAATTAAGTTGGAAATATGAATAAAAGGTTAAAATTGGAAGACTTAATAGAAAAATTCAATGAATAAAAGTTTAAGACAATTTGGATTTAGAAAATCTAAATACGGGTGTCTTAATAGGACAATGTGGATAAGCTTATCCTAACAAGACAATATGGATAAGGTTGTCCTAACAAGACAATGCCTAAAGTATAAATGTGTTAAGACAAAATGGATAAGCTTGTCTTAACAAGACAATATGGATAACGATGTCTTAACTAGACAATGTCTAAAATAGACATGTCGATAAGTTATCTTGATGTCTTAATAAGATAAAATGGATATTTTTGTTTTAACAAGACAATGTGGATAAACTTGTCAAATAAGACAATGTCTAAAATAGATATGTCTTAAGATAAGTTGTCTTAATGTCTTAAGATAAGCTCGTCTTAATATTACGATGTCTAAAGTAGACACAATTAGATAAGTTGTCCTGGCCAAATTTGGAGTTGTCTATACTGATTTCTCATCCTAAGGAATTTGACTACAAATCAAATTTTTTCTTCTCATATTTAAGTAAAATGAACATTGCCTTGATTATTTCTTAGTTCGAGCCTGACGCTAAAAGTTAATGTTGAATCGATAATGTATTTGAACATAATGCCTTAGTAGGTTCATCCATGACACTATGAGATAGAATTATGGTTAAATTGGGAACTTTGAGGTGAAAGTGTTTCACTTTAACAAGGAATTTAATCTTGGATTAAAATCCTATCTCCTTATCCCATGGTAGCTGCATCTGGTCACTTATGGGGTAGGTTCAACCAATTCTTCAATTATTGGAGATTATGGTAGACCTAAACAATAAAGGATAGGAAGAGTTCTTAATCTAGTAGAAGTTTTGACAAGATTGAAACTGAACAGGATTTCCTAAGAGATAGTGGCACCAAAAGTTTTCACTATGAGTGAAAAATAGTTTTTCACAACAAAAAAAAAAACCTAATAGCTAACTAAGGAAGTTGATGCAAGTGTTTCTTTTTCTATGAAAGAAAATAGTTTTCTTGATAAGAAAATAAAATCCATGGCAGGTTTGGTAAAAGCTTTTTGAGAAAATAGTTTTCAAGTGTCGCAACATGGTCTTGCCTCGATGATGGGAGATGACGCACCTTACTTAAAATATCCCTTGTTTGGGATTTTGTCTTGTATGATAGTGTGAGAGAAAAAAGTGATTCTCATAATTAAAGTTTGAGATCGTCAAACAAATCATTCATATGATTGGTCTTTAATGACTACCACTAAGTGGCTAGAAATTTGGAGTCACCATCGATCATTTGAGCTAGGTATGACTGGACACCTATTAAAACTAATATCTTGAGTTACAAAACTTGTAAATTTAATTTTACGATCTGTGTTCCGAAATCCATTAAGAGGGTTAGGGAGTGGGTTATGCGTGGGGAAGGATTAGCCCCCCATGATGCAATATAATATCTCGATCTCGATTTTGTCAATTTTCATCATGACACTATTTAAATATATCCCATTTTTATGATGCATGAATTTTTGAAAATAATAAATTTGGTTTTCGTAAAAAGAATTAAATCCCATTATGTAACCTAGAGGAGTGATGATACCTAGGGTTAAAGTATTTTTAGATTTAATATAAAAAGTATGTTCCAAATCAAGCACTGGAGGGATATCAAAATGAAATGTTGTCTTGATAATTTAAAAAAGTTTAATTGAATATGTGAATGCACAAATTGTTACCAACAAAGGAAATGCATTTGTAAGACATAGAAAAATATAATAAATATTGCATAAAATAAACAAACAAAAAGCATTGAAAGAAAAAACGATCGAGATGTATTTCATAATTGTCCTCAATTATTTAATAATAACCAAATCAACAATTTTGTGATGCATTTGGACTCATTAGTCACTTTAGGCTTGAAAACTAAGGTTTTGGTTAAAAAATTTGGAGTAACTTGAGAAAGAGAGAAGGCATAATGTTTGATGGAATTTTGAAAATCAGGGTGGAAAAATCCAAATGGATGAAAAATTGGGTAATTTTGGAAAATGAAATATTTTTGGATATATTATTTCTTTTAGAAAAAGGATGGAGTTGAGAAATTAAAACTACTAATTTTAATAGAAGACAAAATTAATTCTAAAGGGTGTTTGCCTGCTTGGCCTTGGCCTAAGCCTAGTAGGACCCATATTACGATACGTAGCTCTAGCAGAGAATTAATTAGGTTCATTCCAAGGCATCCGAATGCCTTGAAAAGGGAATTCAGGGAAATTAAGTCTGTTTAATGCTGAAAATAAGGGATAGCATCACATTTTTTGCCTTCCCAAAATTGTTCTAGATTGATCCAGGGCTTTAAGTGGATAACGAGATACCATTAGGAAGAAAACTCAGTGAGGTTTAATATAAAAATATTCTAAAAATTCTAGATACCATTAGGAAGAAAACTCAATGAGGTTTAATATAAAAATATTCTGAAAATTCTAGGCAGAAATCATTTTTGAATTCAGGTTTGGTTTAGCATTGGCAGCATGTGCAAGGGAAAAGGTGCATCAAATATTGAAAAATCATCCTGAACTCATTCAAAATCTTTCAATCATAAACTATACCTTTCGAGAAAGAGAACTTCGTATAGTTTTTAAGAAAACTATTTAAAAATTTTTTTAAAAAAAATCATCTAGTGGGCCAAAATGGCCCAAATAGAATGGTAATTGTTGATTCCATAGGTTTCGAATAACAAGGATCCAAAAAATCATAACTCCCTTGTTCAAACACACCTGGGCAAACGAGATACCGTCAGAAAGGTGATTCGATAACCTTAAAGGAAAACTACCAAAAGATTCTAGAAAAATCATTTAGGGCAAAAATAACTTTTCAAGTTGGGGTCATAAATGTTGCAAGTACTAAAATAGGGGAGTTTTCATGTTTGGGGTTTTTTAGACACATGTTAAGGTGTCAAACACATGATTGTTAAAAAACCAAGATCTATGGTAATCGAGTCATTAGTCCATCCAAAGTCTCGAGGTATCAAGCATGTAAAAGACTTGTAGCCCATGCCATTGAGTCATAACACAAAGCTCAAACACAAGGCATTTAATTAAACAAATTATAAATAGAAAAATTGAAAGGCTGGAAATTTATTTCATTTTGCCTCATTAGGCCATCAATCTAAACATTTAAGCTTAATTTTCCCCAAAATGGTAATAGTGGCTTGTTGGAAAAACTTAGGCGAACATTAATCTCACTTGTTTGAGGTTATGTAAGTCTAACTTAGGGAGGTTTTGTGAAAATGGAATATGGAAGCAAACACGCTAGAAATAAAACATCAAGAAAAACATTTTTAATCATGTAGAGCATTCAAACATTGCATAAAATGGCAAAAATTTGCTGAAACATCAACAAGACAATATTTTAATCAAAGAAAACATGCTAAAAATGCAAAAATAAAAATGCATGGATATTGCATGAACATTCAAGAACATGCTTGTAACAACATGAAAAATTATATGACATGTAGGAAACTAATTTCATGGCATGGATACATTTTGGACATTTTTTTGCAAAACTAAAAACATGATGTTTTATGTTATCAAGTCACGCCAAAACATAATAAAGCTCAAAAAAACATCAAAGCATCTTGAAATGATGATGCATAATCAAGGATTAAGCATGGATGATGAGGAAAATGTCATGTATCAATGAAAAAGTGGTTGCTCTAAGATGGCAAAGAAAAATAAGATTTTTAAGCTCTAAAGCATCATCCAAATATCATGAACTCAAAGCAGTATGCTTTCTTAAGAAGGTCATGGCTTTATGAATATTGGTTAGGTAAAATGACATGACGTGCGTTTTGATGCAAATGAATAAGAAAAAAAGATTAAAAAAAAAAACCAAAAGAGCTTTACACTTTGTTTGTTGTCTCTCTAAAGTTTCAAGCTCAAGTTTTCCCTTTTTTTTTTAGATTTTGTCTTTAGTTTTAGCTCACCTTTTTGCTTTACTTACTATGGATCAGCAAGAAAGAGTAGTAAAGATAAACTTTAAGGTGGTGTTATGGATGGTGGGGGTTTAGTGATGATGTAAGTGGGAAATGAAGTTTTTAAAAAGGTTTTTTATGGTTGCCAAGGAGAGCTATAAAAATGAAGTTATTTTTCTTTTCTGAAATTGGTCGATGTGTGTTTCTTACTGAGCTAATGCTAACCTTTTTATAGATGAAATGAATAGCCAATGCTATGAAGCCAAAAATAAAGGTATTTTAGAGTTTTCCACTTATACCATGGGCAGCTCCAAGTACTATGCTTAGCATCCTTCATTTTCATTGGCTGTGGTAGCCAAGGTGGTGAGTAGACTGCTTTACACATTTGTAGATAAGGAAAAACCAATTGCAACCTTGAATAAACTAGACTTTGCCATGAAAATGTCTTATTTCTTAGTCATTTGGGCCTTAAAAATTAATCAATCCAATCTTAAGTCCAATGATAATGCTTAATGTGAATTTGATTAATTTATAGAGCCAAAAATGTGACCAAACTTGTATTTTGAATCAATACAGCATTGGAGAGAAAATGGCACGAATTTGGGTAAAATTGCCTAGATATGTTATTACAATGATGATTGTATCAATACATTTGGCCATTTTTTGGTGAATATATTGATACATATAGGCATTCTATCGATACATTTAATAAAACACCTAAATGTATCAAATATCAATACATTGAGAAAATATATTGGTATATTTGAAAATGTATCAATACATTTGGTCATGTATCGATACATTTTGATCCAAAAATATGAATTTAAGCTACTGCCAAGCCTTGTATTGATACAGAAATCAAATGTATTGATACAAATGATTAAAAATGTGTATCTTGCTAACCTTTGGCTCCTTGAACACTTTACCTTGGCCATAAATGATGGGAAATGGATTTGTGCTTACTTATTTAGGTTTGTTGATGTCTTGAAATGCTTGTGTAGTGGCCCAAACAAAAATAGGTGTCTACAGCTACTCCTTTTTAGTCGTTGCTAAGTATAAAGATAAGAACAAAGATAAATTGGTACCATTTTATATGGGGTGGAATAATGCCCTTTGAGTGCCAATAACAAAAAAAAGTCAAATTAAAATCTTGCCAAAATAGATATGGTATTTTGGCAGCAATTTTGACCATACGGCTTGATATCCCTATACAAGTGTCGGCTTGTGTGGACTTAGGGTTCTACAGGGTTTGACCTTTCTATACTGATGCAGTTAATATGGATTTAGGGTTTTATAAGGCTAGACATCCTTATACAAGTGCCAACTAATGTGGACTCAGAGTTTTATAGGGTTTGACCTCCTTATATAAGTGCCGACTAGTGTAGACTTTAACTTTATAGGGCTTGACCTTCATATACAAGTGCCAGCTAATGTGAACATTGACTCTATAAAACTTGAAATCCCTGTAAAAGTGCCAATTAATGTGGACTTTGACTTTATAAGGAGGTGCTAGCTAATGCAGACTTTGACTTTATAAGATGTAAACGTTCTTATCAGACAATTAATGTGGATTTAGACTCTATGCTAGGCCAATTAACCGTAACTAACTTACCAGCATCACTGGGCTTACTCTTGGTATAGGGGCCAACTTCGCTAAGCTTACCATATGGCTAGTTAATTAGGCTTAACTTTTGGTATAGGGCCAACTTCACAAGGCTTACCACGTGGCTAGCTACATTGGGCTTGACTCTTTGTACAAGAGCTGACTTCACTAAGCTTACCACATGGCCAGCTATGTTGGGCTTAATTCTTGGTATAGGCCAATTTCACTAGACTTACCACATAGTTAGCTATATTAGGCTTGATTCTTATTTGATTCATGAAAAGGGCGTTCTATTAGGTTCTCCTATAAGGGAACTTATGAATGATGCATAAGGTGTGTTTTTATTATACAGATGTTGGATGATACAAATGATTTGAGATGATGCATGTGTTCTTTATCCTTTCATGCAGAGGCATAATGCTACGTTAGTAAATAAAATATTTCCTATAAAAAGGTTGATTGTGTCATTTTGCTTTTAGCATGGATTCTTTTAAAGGTGTCTCGCCTTTGCTCAGAAATTGTTGGAACCCAACGAAGCCTGTATCAATCTCTCATCTCCCAACATCTTAAAACCTCGCAAATGAGTAGCTTGCAAATATGTCACCTTTCAAGGGTGGTCTTGTTAGTGAAAATAAATGTGAGATCTTTTGGTGATGACTTTGGGATTCCGGTACTACTTCACCCTTATAGGTTCTTTGCTCTTTTAATTTTGAAACCTTTAGGGTATACAAGCTTTCTTAAAAAGACATTAAATGTTGGATTAGTGTTCAAATTCTTATGTCTTTATGCTATAAGGGTTCATCATTTCTTTGTTCAAGGCTTGTTATACCCATGAGCCGAAAATTTCCTCATTGTGGCAATAGGGAAAATTAGATAGGCCTTGCCTCAGACAGGTTTTCCAATATCAAAGGCAATAAGTTGTCATTTTACATCCTTGAAACAAGTAATGTTGAAGCTTTCAACAATTGATGATTACCTTGGTGATTGGTGGGCATTAAGCTATCAATTAGACAACATAACAACTTACTTGGTGGATCTTATTTCCTTGAAGACAATGCTAAGTCCTAAAATAGATCTTAAATGGTGACATTTGCATTTCATCGCTTATAGGAACAAATGAATGTTAGGTAGTTGAACAGCAAAATGGTTTGCCCTAGCAAGTTATTGTGATGTATGATGTCCTATGGGGGGTGAAATGTAAACATTGGTGACAATGTTCTTTCATCATTACCCACGTAATAAATGACAAAGGGAATAAAAAGTAAGATGTGTTTCCCCAAATGTCTTATTCTCTAGGTTATTTTAGCAGCATCACAGCATGGCATGACATAATTTGCCTTATAAGGCTTTCTATATGGGGTTGGTTAACTCTAAATCGATTCCCAAGCCATTCTTCCATTTATTGATGATAGTTGAGGCACCTCTATCCTAGGCCTATCATAAGCTTAGCGAAAGAGGTTTGATTTGGGTGGATATGTTTCCCTGTGCCCATGTGGACTATTAATCACAAAAGCTTATGTAAATTACATCCTAGAAGATATCACTAGCCCTATGGGATAGTGACTATCACAAAGGCGAATAGCTCACTCCCACCTAATTATAAGGTTTCATTATCTCTCCAGGGAAATAGGCCGAGAGTCTAATGCTGGCGTAAGTTCTTAGTGTGTGTCGAGGAAATAACAAACCTTTTTATTTTACTCTTTAATACCACTAAAATAATATAAATCTTTTGGATAAAAAGGAAAATAAAAAAGCACGAACAACAGATAAAAGTTAATGAAAAATAAAACAAGGAGAGGGTATTATATGCAAATAATAACCGAAAAAAAGGAAAAAAATCGAGAATAGGATAAGATACAACCAATTATACACCTGATTTTTTTATTTTTATCACCAGCAGAGTTGCCAAGCTATTGCAATATGGCCTTAACCTGATGATGAGATGGATGTCTAACTTAAAATATCCCTTGCTTGGGATTTTATCCAGTATGATAGTGTAAGAGAATAAGTATTTCTCATAATTGAAGTGGGGAGACCATCAGATGAATCCCTCATCTAACTATGCTTTAACAACGACCACCAGGGGTTGGAAATTTGGAGTCACCACTGATCAATTTGGCTAGGTATGATCAGACTTGAGTTATGAAACTCAAAGATTCGATTCTACGATCTACATATTTCAGAGTTTGTTAAAAAAGTTTGAAAATCATTTATGTATGGGGAAGGATTAGCACCTCGATGATGCCTTAAATCAGTACTTTTTGCCTATATAATATCTCAGTATTAGTTTTCTCAATTTTGTTGCATCATTATTTATATATAACCCACTTTCTATGATGCATGAATTTTTTTTGAAAAAATTGAATAAATATTGCACAAAATAAACACACGAGAAGCATAGAAAGGAGAGATAGTAGAATGTATCTCATAATTGTCCTTGGTTATTTAGAAATAACTGAATTAACAATTTTGAGATGTGTTTGGGCTTATTGGTCACTTAAGGTATGAAATTAAGGTTTTGGTTAAAAAATTTAGAGTATCTTGAGAAAGAGAGAAAGTATAATTTTGATGAATTTTGGAAAACAAAGTGGAAAAATCTAAATGGATGAAAAATTAGGTAATTTTGAAAAATGGAATAATTTTTTATATATTATATATTTTTTTCGAAAATGATGGATTTGAAAAATTAAAACTTGTAATTTAAATATGGGACAAAATTAATTTTGGAAGGTGCTTTGCCTTGGCCCAAGCCTAAGAGGACTTTTATTACTTGACATGTCTCCATTTCGGGAATTAAGAAGGTTCATTCTAAGGCATCCAAATGCCTTTAAAAGAGAATTTAGGGGAATTAATTAATTTTACTTAATGCTGAAAATAGGGAATAGCTTCGCACTGTCCACTTTTAAAAATTATTTTGGATTGATCCAAGGGCTTTAAGTGGAAAATGAGATACTGTTAGGAAGATAACTCAATGAGATCTAATATAAAATATTCCAAACATCCTAAAAAATTGTTTTCGAGGAGGAAATAATTTTTGAATTCAAGTTTAGTTTAGCACTGGCAGCATGTGCAAAGAAAAGAGTGCAGCGGACTTTGAAAAATTATCTCAAACTTATTTAGAATTGTGCAATTGCAAACGATAACTTTCTAAAAAGGGCACTTCATATGGTTTTTCTAAAAAAATGGTTAAATATTCCAAAAATATCATCTGGTGAGCTGAAATGGCCCAAACAAAATGTTAATCAATGATTTCAAGGGTTCTAGATAACAAAGATTCAAAAATCATAACCCTCTCGTTTAAGCACATCCAAGGGCAAATGAGATACCATTGAAAGGTGACTTAATGCCTTTTAAAGGAAGTACCCAAAAATCCATAAAAATTGTCTAGGGTTTGAAAACAAATTTTCATTTTGGGGTCATAATGTTACCAATAGTAAAACAAAGGATTTTTTTGTTATAGGATTTTCTAGGCACATGTCATGGTGTTGGACACATGATTGTCTAGCAAATAGGGTTTATGGCAGTGGAATCATGAGCCCATTTGAACTTTAAGGGAATTAGGCAAGTGGATAACCTATTATCTGTGCCATCAGGTCATAACACAAAGCTTAAGCATAAGACATTTACTCAAACATATTGTAAACAAAAAATTTTAAGAGCTAAAAATAGATTTTATTTTGCCTCACATGTAAGCTTGATTTTTTCCCTAGATAGTAAGAGTGGTTGCTAGAAAAACTCAGGCCTACATTAATCTTACTTGTTAGAGATTATGTGAGCCTAATTTAGGAAAGTTTTTTAAGAACAGAACTTAACAACAAACTCACCAGAAGTAAAGCATCACAAAAACATTTTTAATCATGTAGAGCATTCAAACATGTCATCAAATGGCAAAAATATGCTAGCACATTAACAAGACAACATTTTTATCAAAGAAAACATGCTAAACATGCAAAGAATGCATGGATAATGCATGAATGTTCAAGAACATGCTTGTAAAAACATGAAAGATGATATGGCATGGAAGAAACTAATTTCATGGCATGGAACACATGGTGGAAATTTTTTGCAAAATTAAAAACATGATTTTTCTGTCACCATGAAACATCATCAAGCTCAGAAGAACATTAAAACATCTTGAAATGACAATGTATCATCAAAGATTAAGCATGGATGGTGGAAAAGTGTCATAGATCAATGAAATAGTGGCTATTCTAAGATAAGCAAAGAAAAATTAAAATTTTTAAGCACTCAAGCAACCCTATAGCATTATCCAAATATCATGAACTCAAAATACCATCAAATCAAACTTAAAAATACATGCTTTCCTAAAAGGGCTATGGCTTCATAAATATTTGTTAGATAAAATGACATGAGGCATGTTTTCGTGAAAATGAATGAGAAAAAGAAGAAAAGAGATATACTAAAGGAGCTTTACATCTTGTTTATTGTCTTTGCAAAGTTCCAAGCTCAAGTTTTCCTAAGGCTTTCTTAGTTTTTTTTTTCTAGTTTTTCTCTTTAGTTTCAACTCATCTTATTTGCTTTGCTTGCTATAGATTAGCAAGAAAAACTAGTAAGATGAGCTTTAAGGTGGTGTTATGATTGAAAGGGGCTTAGGATGATGATAAGAGGAAATAAGGTCTTTTAAAATTTTTTTATGGCTGCCAAGGAGAGCTACAAAAATGAAGTGTTTTGTTTTTGTCAAATGTGGTCTTTATGTGTGTTTCTTACTAAGATAAAGCTAGCTCTTTTATAGGTAAGTGAACAACCAATGCTTTGAAGCAAAAAGTTGAGGGCATTTTGGTGCTTTTTATTTGTGCCATGAAGCAGCTCCAAGAATTATGCTAAGCATCCTTTGCTTTCTGTAGTTTGCATAAGGAAAAACCAATTGCAATCTTGAACAAACCATATTTTGCATTGGGCCCCAAAAATTAATTAGATCTAATCTTAATGATAAGGCTTGGTATGAATTTGAGTGACTTATGGAGCCAAAAACATGACCAAACTCGTGTTTCGATTTAATGTAGCACCCGGCAAAAAATGGCATGATTTAAGGCACAATTAACTAGATGTATGGATACAATGATAATTTTATTGATACATCTGGCCATTTTTTTTTATGAATGTATCGATACATATAGGCATTGTATCGATACATTCAACAAAAAGCCTAAATGTATCAATACATTTGGAACTTTTATCAATACATTTGGCAAATGTATTGATACATTTGAAAATGTATAGATACATTTACCAATGTATCGATACATTGGTCATGTATGTTTACATTTTGGTCAAAAAATGTGATTTAAGCTATTGGCAAGCATTGCATCGATATAGGAGTCGAATGTATCAATACAATTGATGAAAATTTCTAAAGAATCAAGATTTGGCCAAATCCATGAGATGGTATTGCCATAATTCCTTCATTCATTTTGTCATTTTTGCATTTGGTGAACTCAAGAATTATTCTTGGAGTTTTTAGCCACATAGAAAAATAGAGAAGACCAACCTTTTGATTATGATTAAGAGATCAGCCCACTAACAATAGTGAATCTTCGTGTGAATCGCCATTAGAAAGAAGACACTTATGCTTTATATGGCCTCAAAAAGGGATTAGAGTAACCATGCCATTTGTACAGGGATGACATGCTTAGAGTTAAACGCTTTGAGCAAAAAAGATCCAATTGAATTTGTAATCTTAAATTCTATCCGACTACATGGAAATCTCAACTTGAAGATCTTGTAGAAATTTTGATATTTCTCTAATTTTATTTCCATTACGCATGCTTTGCACACTTTAATTTTAATTTTAATTGTATGCTATTTCATCAACCTAGGTTTCCCAATAGTGGTATTAGAGTTGAAGGTTCGTAAAGTACATATGGTCTTTAATGCTGATTCTTGGTGATAATTAATTTGGTTGATTTATGGGTTGATTTAGTGACTTCAGATTTTTGTAAAAATCTTGTAAAATTGTTTTTAGTTAATTTTTTAAATATGGACAGCATGGTTTTTAATCATGTTTAAAGTTGCTTAAATAATTGACTAAAATTGTTTTAATTGATTTGGATTAAAGTCCTAACATGTTTTAAGCTTTTCGAGTTGTGTTGAGGCCAAATAGGTTCGCTTTGAGTTTAATTTTTTAGGCCATTATTGAAGCCTTTAAAATCAATTTTTCAATATGTTACAATTCTAGAATTCAATGTTTAGATGCTACCATTTACAGATCTTGATTGATTTATGTTAAAAATGTTCTACTAAAATCTATTACTAACTTAATACAATGTTACTTCAATGCTAGAAATTTTTGGGTTGTTTTATAGGTGTTTGCATGCCTATTTCTCTATGCAATAATGCACGGTAAAATCCATTTAGATTGTACTACGATTACGAGATGTTGCACTACATAGACCATGAGATTGATGCTTTAAGTTTCGTAACTCAAAACATAGGTTTCAATAGGCATCCAGTCATGCCTAGCCTGAAATGATCGACGGTGATTCCAAGCGTTGGCCATTTCGTAATGGTCATCCAAGATCAATAAGATGAGTGATTCGTCTTATGGTCCCCTTTACGTCGTGAAGGAAGTCGTATGCACCCATAGATTCGCAAGGATCCACGCGGGAGCTTGGTGACTCCACTGGGGATTGTAGAGAGAGTTAGGCCAATAACTAGATGTGTCTTGCTAGGTTTCCGGTTCTTTTGATCTTCGATTACTATTTAACTATGACCCTTTTTTTGTTTTGTCAACTAATCTTTTGTTTGGCATGATTGTCAGGATTGTCTTATTTTTGAATAATCATCAGTTTAATAAAAATGGTAATACAAAAGTAAGCAAAAAGGTTTGATCGTTTCCCTATCACACACTGCGCACTTGTATGAGCATTAGAGTCCTGCCAAACTCCATGGCGTGGTTATAACCCAACCATTAGGAGGAAGTAAGCTATACACCTTCATAAGTAACCCTCCACATAGGCATGGCAATAACTTCTTAGATGTAAATTACCTATGTCTCTTTTGAGTAAGCCTCCACATTTGCATAGGAAAATACATCCACCGGATCAATCAATTTTTGCCAAACCCGCGATGGGCCTAGGATCGAGGTGCCTCAACTGTCTTTGCCGGACGGGGAGGTGATTCAGAGACCTATTTAGGCGTCAATCTAAACCTCATATAGTGAGCCCTATGAGCTAAACAATGTAAAACCATACAAGAACGCTGCTAGAATACCTAGAGAATAAGGTCTTTTGAGGAAACATTCCAAACCTTTACTCGTAATTACCATAATTATATAGGTGACAATGAGTATACAATTATCACCCACATCTACATTTTTATAGTTATCAAGGCATGCCGCCGTGCCGCCTGAATGATGGTTAATCTTTGCCTAAATAAGTGACGGTGAGCAAAAACCATCGTTCGTAATGTCTTTGCTATAAACTATTATGCTGTTAGAGTCACGGCTTAATGTGCATCCGCACTAGTGGTGATAAATGAATATTAATACTAGTCGATTATTTTTCATCAAAATAAGATATTGCATTACCTCATGAAGGGCAGATTACATCTTGGCATGTTGAAATGTTTCTCGTTTCTCATCTCACCACCTTGGTTAAGACATGCTATGAATATTTTGTTATGATGTTCCTAAATTCTTTATTTCCTTACATTTGTCTCCTATATGTTCCACTAACTTATTTTCCCTTTGTTTATGTTTTGGTGCATGCATAATCTCATCATAACTAACATGACTATCATCATTTTAGGATAATTATTTTGGTTTGATATTCAGCAAAAGGCATCATTTATGGAGCAACAACTTATCTCCACTATCGATTCATTTGAATATGTCAGAACATGGTCAGAAGGTCACCAACGTTAAGACGAGAACATCCTAAAGCCTGACTATGTCTCAAAAATGCATAAAGAGGTCAAGATCGATTTTCATTGGAATGACTATTGGGAAATGAAGCACATCTGGGACAATTAGGATAACAATGAGAAAGAAGCCTTCACTAAAAGCTCTCTTACTTCGAGTTCAGTTGGATGATGGCTTACTGCGAGCAACTGTACAGTTCTGGAATTTGGCCTACCGATGTTTCACCTTCAATCAACAAGATTTAGTCCATGCCATTAATGAATACACAGCTCTACTTAATAAAGAAAGGGCAAAGTCTGATCGAATTTGCTGCAAAGTGTTATTGCCTTTTTTGTTCAAGAAAAGGTTGAGGCAAATTCTTGGAGAGATAGAAGCATAGGTCGACAGTCACGTCAAAGTAAAAAGAAGCAATGAATGCATTTCTTGGGCCAGCTTGAAAGAGGCCATGATAAAAACTTTCTAACCAAAAGAGAGTTCAAGATGTCTATGCTCTAGCAATCTACGGGCTTGCCATATTCCTGAAGACTTAAGGTTATGTAGAGGTGGCAGTCACAGATTTTTTTTCGCGCCTATGCTGTGACATCAACTTGCTTCCACCATCATCGCCGAAACCATTTGCACCTTCAATTTTTGTAAAAGAACGAGAACAAAAAGGTTTATCGGGTGTGCCCTATTGCTCCAGATATGGCTCCTAGGTTATCTCTATTTAAGGAGGAAAGAACTAGGCAAAATTTTTTTTTCAAGTTCAGTCCTCTTTCCACTATATTGGAGGAAGAATGTCATCAAGATAAGATAAAAAAGCATTAGGTCGAGGAATTATGAAATGTCAAGGAGGAAAAAATCACGTGGAGAGTCCCATGGATGTTCCCTCAGTTGATTGTGTACAGATGTGGAGACTATAATTATGTACCGCTATTGGGGTTATAGGGAAATACCAGTTATGCTTCTCTATTAGTATTATGTCAGTTCCAGTGCCAGCAATTCATCATGCTCTTTGAAGACTTAGGACATTAGGATTTTGAATACAAAGAGCCCAATTATAAAGCAAAAGTCCAGTTCGCTTTCCAAGCCTAGAAGTGAAGAGGAAGACCTACCACGCTTGATACGAAGAATAGAGACTCTACCATATCAATGATCCATTACCATCACCTAACTCCAGGACACTGCAAATCCCAATAGAGGAACTGCCTTTTGAGATCAAGTTACTTAGGAGGGAGTTCAAGCAAGAAAAGGCATCCTTTGCTATAGAAATCTCTCGACTTAAAGAGGAAAAGGGCCAGCTAGAGATAGATATCTATCGAGTCATTAAAAAAAAGGATCGCTTCAAAGATGACCTCAAAAGCCTAACCAAAGATTATGTGACACTCCGAAAAGCTAACAATTTCTGATGTATTGGCAAGACATCTTCGAATGGGAAGCAAAAGTTGCCACTTTCAATTGTGAGCTGAATCAGCAAAAAGAGGAAGTCAGAACCAGCAAAGAAAAGTTCACAAGGGCATGTGCTCTTGCTTCCACCTACCAATGAAGGAATCAAAGACTCGAGGCCGAAATGCGAGATGCGAGAGCCGCCAGGTTTGAAAATGAAGCCATCACTCATAGAATCCAGGAGTTAGAACATCTATCTAGGTTCATCAAGGGCATATCAATGAACTAACAAGTGCTTCCGAATAGCGCAAACTAGATTGGCAAGCGACAATTGACCAAGTGCATCTGAATTACCAAGACCAATATTAGCACTTCACTGAACAAGTTCAGATGGCTCAACAAGAGGCAGACGACATGATTGAAATAGCTTGATCCATAAGGCAGGACATCGAACCTGTTGGAAATTGTGAGCAACAACTTTTGGGTTTTTTTGATCATGTGATTACACAATATAATCACGTTAGATACTTTTAGACGTAATCATATCATAAAAGAAAAAAAACCTATTTGTGACTTTATGAATGATGTTATTGACGAAGTTGTTCTAAGAATCAATTGTCTTCAATGCATATGCATATTTAATTTCACCATTTTTCATTACACTTGCATCAATCATTCATTATCTTAACTCGTCATTGCATAATAAATGCTTATAAATAAATAAATTTTTAAATAAAAGTCTAATATGGGAGTTGGACCATAAAAGTGCAAGGGATTCCAAGATCAATCAAGAACACAGAACCTTACATCATGCACCATTAGAATACATAATGCCGTAAGCAAATCATGGAGAGTGATCATGAAGCTTATATTGAGCGACTTAAGCTAATGGTTAAGGAATCACAAAACCAGATGCTCCGTCAGCAAAGTAAAATGCAAACTCAAATTGCAAGACTTATGGAACTAATGACAACCTCCGTGAAAGAAAAAAGGCAAGCCAGCACTGGTAACACGAGGAATAATCCTTCCAACACTGAAGTCCCCTTACTAATAATCTAGAACCCGCCTAAGGGGAAACTAGACAAGAACAACAACCCACTCCTACACCTACCACTCAGGCTCTACCAGTCATCTACCTAAATCTCATTATGGTAGGTCAATTCATTCTCGGTACTCAAAGGGTGAATGCAAGAGTCTCATCGGTAGATCCGATAACCCTTGACCATGTGGAACCAAAAAAAATAGAAGGTTAAAAGTCTACCATGATTGCGAAAGAAGTGAACAAATTCTAGCTACTGAAAAAATGCCTCCAAGCTATCGAGGGGAGTGACAAGTTTTGAGCTCTTGACACGTAATCACTATCTTTGGTGTCCATCATTGTCATTCCCTCGAAGTTCAAAGTCCTAGAGTTTGAAAAGTTTAATAAAACCACTGACCCTTTTGTCTATGTCTGAATATCCCTACGAAAGATGGCCAGGTATGAGAAAGATGAAAAGCTCCTCATCCATTACTTCTAGCATATCCTCATTAAGGCAGTAGCTTGGTGGTATATCAAGCTAGACAATGTGAAAATCCAATAATGGGCCGACTTGGCAAGGCCTTTCTCAATCAATACTAGCACATGTCAGATTAGGTGTCAATCGACTTTCCTTGATAAATTTTGAGAAGAGATCCATTGAAAGTTTTAGGCAATCTGCCCAAAGGTGGAGAGAGAAAGCAGTCCTAGTCCAGCCTCCCCTTACAGAAAAAGAAATGATAGTCACTTTCATTCACACCTTACGTGCTCCTTATTATGAGAAGCTCGTAGAAAATGCCACCAAGAAATTCGTAGACCTAGTCCTCTCTGGAAAAATGATTGACGCAGCCATTAAGAGTGGTAAAATGTCAGCCGAGGAAACGTCTGGATCGAGGAAGAAGCCTATTGCCAGAAAGAAGAAGGAATGGGAGGCCAATGCCATAAGTTATACTAGCTCATCTCAGCCAAAACGGCATCAAATACCAAACCTTCACTACCTAAGCAAGCTGTATTCTTGCCCTATCATAATACCCCCCCAGCCAATTAATGCCATAACCTACAACCCATCCTTTACAATCCCATCCAACCCACCACAAAGATACCCTCCATAAGTTCACCAAAGTACCAATCGGGTAACCAATAATGCACTCGGCAATCAAGGTGCAAATCAACAAAGACAACATTTTGATCCCTTCCCTATGACCTATAAGGAACTCTACCAAACCTTGCTCCAAAATCATTTAATGGCCCCAATCTATGTACTAGAAAATAAGCCATCATACCCGCAATGGTACAACCCTAATGCCCACTATGAATACCATGCTGGGGCAGCAGGGCATGACATTGAGAATTGCATATCTTTCGAACAAAATGTGCAAAATCTAATTAACTCAAAAGTCTTGCAGTTTGGGACATACCAAAGACCAAATGTTGCCGCCAATCCTTTACCAAACCACACTGAGCTGGCTGTAAACATGATCGACATTAAGAACAAATATGAAGTCAAGGCAAGCATAAAGGATGTAAGGATGCCAATGTTCTTGGTCCTGTAGGCATTGATTCAGGTCGGGTTACTTAACGCAATGGAAAAATTGGAAGATAATCCTGACAACTTCTGTGACTTTCACATAGTTGTAGGTCATACCTTACAAACATACAAAGAGTTTAGGTCCATGGTTCAAAGAATGATAAATGAAGGCCAGATAGAATTCTATCACGAAACCACATCTGATGCTGAATTTATCAACATGATAGAAGATGAAACCATGCAGTCACCTTATGAGATAAACTGACCCCTTATTCTTTGTGGCAAGTGAAATCCTGAAGTCAATTTTTTGACACCAACACCGAAATTAGTTGTCAAGGTGCCTAAACTATTCCCATGTAAGAGCAACAAAGTTATCCCATGGAAGTACGAAAATCAGGTAGTGATGATCGGAGAACTAACTCCTACAACTGCTATAATGAAACTGTCAGGATTTAGTCACCTAACCCGTAATGGTAGGTGTTACAGTCCCCCAACTTAAGAAAGGCAAAAGGTTGATGCATCTCTAAGCACCAGTACCACTTAAGTCCAAGCAAAGAATTTTAAGCCCGAGAAAGTCAAGGAAGTAGGAAGTGAAAGAGAAGCCATGGAGTTTCTCGAGTTCATTAAGCACAGTGAATACTGTATTGTGGACCAGTTAAGCAAACAACCTACCAAGATTTCTATGCTATCTCTACTCTTTAATTCAGAAGTCCATCAAAATGCATTATTGAAGTTGTTAAACAAAGCATATATGCCACCAGAAGTCTCCGTGGACAAATTGGGTCAGCTAGTGAACAACATCACGGTAGATAATTATATCTCCTTCACCAATGATGAGATCCCACCTAGAGGTAAGGGCAGTTGTAAAGCTCTACATATCACTACCCATTGCAAGGGATGCATTTTTCCCAAAGTACTCATAGACAATGGGTCGGCGCTTAATGTTATGCCCATGACTACATTAAGCAGACTCCCTGTCGATCAGTCCAACATCAAGAGTAGCCACACCATAATCTGAGCTTTTGATGGAATATGTCGTGGAGTAATTTGAAATATCACAATCCAGTTTCAGATAGGGCCCATGTACATATGAAGTTGACTTTCAAGTTATGGATATTATTCCATCTTACAACTGCCTATTAGGTAGGCCATGGATACATTCCACTGGGGCTGTCCCATCCTCTCTCCATCAGAAGCTTAAATTTATGATAGATGACAAGTAGTCACCATCTGGGTTGAAAAAAAATGATCGCCACTACTTTCACTGAAGAGATCTACATAAAGCTTAATGAAGATATACCAGAGTCATCCTTCCAATCCTTTAAGTTTGTTAATGCAACATTTGTGGGAGAAAGATTACCAATAGTTGAACCCCACCTATCAAAGAGTACCCACTCGGGTTTAAAAAGGACTGTTGGCAAAGGTTTCTGTGCTGGAAAAGGGCTTGGCAATAATCTGCAAGGGATGGCCTGAGCTCTACAAGTCATCACTTAAGTCAACAAAAGAGGCTTAGGATTCAAGGCTAATACGTAGTCAAGAAGATAACAAGAAAGGAGGATCCATAACTCAGAGATAACATGATCATTGGGTCAAGAATCAAAGCTAATAATGTTTTCATCTCTCCATGAGATATTCTGTTTAGGATGACAAATCGATTTAAGCCAACTAGAAGAGCAAAAGGCTAAAGATGTCTTGGTCATCTTAAACAGAGCCCTCTACTACCTCGATCTTTAGGATATCGAGCCATAGAATTTATGTTCTTCCACCAAGACCTGATTTTGATGATGGGGTCATGACGAAAGCCCCTGCACTTTTTCTATCCCTTTCATGTAATGTAACGAAATGAAAACCTACCTGCCCTCGCCCAAAGGAATGTAGGTGTCCTATGTAAGGGGCATTTTTATCAAACATTATCGACGAAATGACTTTTGCATATATCATTCCATATTATGTGTCTATATCACTTTTTAATCTTTTTGTCTCAATTAATCTTTTGCCTCAATTCTTATCCGAATTCCTAGGTTGTGTGTGTGTGCCATTTGCAATGTTTATTTCTTCACCCTTTCATGTGTCCCGACGATAGTGACATGGATGTGTTTGATGGGTCTTTGAATATCGATTTCAAATAGTCAATTTGCGTTAGTGAAGCTGATCCTGAAAAAGATTTCAAAGAAAGCTCTGTACCACCAGACCTCTTATGATTAGTTGAGCAAGAGGATAAGCAAATCATGCCTTATGAAGACCCAACGAAAGTAATAAATCTAAGTACTTAGAAGGATCGAAAGAAGGTTAAAATTAGAACCTCAATAAAGTCAACGATTAAGACCAAGCTAATAGAATTACTTCAGGAATATCGAGATGTATTCGCTTGGTCATATCAAGACATGCCCGGACTGGACATTGATATAGTGGTCCACAAGCTTCCCATCAAGCCCAGATACAAATCGATCTGGCAAAAGTTAAGGAGGATGAAGCCAAAAATTCTCTTCAAAATTAAAGAGGAAGTCAATAAACAGTTTGAGGCGGGGTTTATCAAAGTAGCCAAATATCTAGATTAGGTTGCCAATATAGTTTTAGTCCCAAAGAAAGACTGCAAAGTATGAATGTGCATTGATTACCAAGATCTGAATCGAGCTAGTCCTAAGGTTAACTTCCTACTACCCTACATTGACACTCTGGTGGACAACACGGCCAAGAATTCTCTGTTCACATTCATGGATGGATTCTCGGGCTACAATCAAATCAAGATAGCGCTTAGAGACGTGGAGAAAACAACTTTTGTAACCATGTGGGGGATATTTTGCTATAATGTCATGCCCTTCAAACTCAAAAATGCTGGGGCAACCTATCAAGGGGCCATGGTAGCCCTATTCCATGACTTGATGCATAAAGAAATTGAGGTCTATGTTGACGACATGATTGCCAAGTCAATGAAAGAGAATGAGCATGTCACAGGCCTTTAGAAGCTTTTTGAATGGCTATGGAAATTTCAACTCAAATTGAATCCTACCAAGTGTACCTTCAAAGTCATTTCGAGTAAGCTTCTAGGCTTTATAGTTAGCGAAAAAGGGATTGAAGTTGACCTAGACAAAGTCAAAGCCATTCAAGATATGCCACCACCTCAAATCCAAAAGGAAGGAAGAAGCTTTTTGGGGAGATTAAACTACATTGCTAGATTCATATCCCAGCTCACTGACAAATGCAACCTTCTCTTTCAGCTCTTTCGCAAACAAAATATGAGAAAGTGGAATGAGGCATGTCAAAAAGCCTTTGATAAAGTCAAACATTATCTATCAAGCTGCCAATGTTGGTACCACCGATACCTAATCGACCTTTAATCCTTTACTTGGCAGTTTTCAACAAGTTTATGGGTTGTGTATTAGGACAACATGATAAGTTAGGAAAGAAGTAACAAGCAATCTACTACTTAAGCAAAAAGTTCACGAAATGCTAGTGCAACTACTCTGCAGTCAAGAAGTTGTGCTGTGCTTTGGCGTGGGCAGCCAAGAGGCTTAGGCAGTACATGCTATATCACACCACATGGTTGATTGCAAGGCTTGATCCTATCAAGTATCTATACGAAGCCCCTGCACTATCAGAAAGGCTAGCTAGATGGTAAGTCCTACTTTCAGAATATGACATTACTTACATCAGCCAAAGGGCTGTCAAGGGTAGTGCGATGGCTAACTTTTTGGCAAGTTGAGCAGCAAATGATTATGAACCCTTAAATTTTGACTTCTTAGATGAAGATCTAATGTGCATTTTTTATGACGAAGATGCTTCCAACCAAGATTAATCTTGGATGATGTATTTTGATGGAGCATCAAATGCTCTAGGACATGGAATTAGGGCAATATTGATGTCACTCGATGGGAGTCATTACCCATTCACAGCAAGGATAAATTTTGATTGCATAAATAATATCGCAGAATATGAAGCTTGTGTCATGGGGCTTCAAGCAGCCATTGAGAGGAATGTCAAGACATTATAGGTGTTCAATGATTCAGCCCTAGTCATCTACCAATTGAAAAGGGAATGGCAAATTCGCGACACCAAGCTGATGCAATAGAGGAAGTTGATAGCAGAACTCAAGAAAGAATTTGATGATATCAGTTTTTGACACTTACCAAGAGAAGAGAACCAAATAGCTGATGTTTTAGCTATTTTGTCATCCATGTTTAAAGTCAGCAAGAGTCAGACGTTGCTACCATCTAAATGAGCATCTACGCAACTTTAGTTCAGTGTCATGAGTGTCAAAAAAGAGAAGGATGGCTTACTGTGGTACTATGACATCCTTTGTTACATCAAGGATCAGCAATATCCTAAACATACAACTGAGACTAATAAAAGGACTATCATAAGGCTGGCTATGGGATTTGTTCTCCATGAAAAAATCTTATATAAAAGGAGTCACAATCAAGTATTACTCAGATGCATCAACATTTTTGAAGCCAAAAGGATCCTAGAAGAAGTTCATGAAAGGATTTGCGGCACACATGCTAATGTACATCGAATGGCGAAGCAAATCATGAAAGCGAGTTATTACTAGTTGACCCTCGAGAGAGACTGTGTTAATTACGCCCGAAAATGCCATAAGTGTCAAATCCATGTGGACAAGATCAATGTCCCTCTAGCACCACTTCACGTCATGATGGCCCCATGGCCCTTTTCCATGTGAGGCATGGATGTGATCAAGCCGATTACCCCTAAAGCTTTCAATGGGCACCATTTTATCTTGGTAGCAATTGACTATTTTCATCAAATGGGTGGAGGTTGCCTCATATGGTAATGTCACTAGATCAACTATCTACAAGTTTGTCAAGCGAGACAACATCAGTAGATATGACCTCCCGAGCCAAATCATCATAGACAATGCAAGCAACTTAAACAATAAAATGATGCAAGTAGTCTGTTTACAATTCAAGATCCAGAATCATAATTCTGTCCCTTATCGCCCAAAGATGAATGGGGCAATTGAGGCAGCTAATAAAAACATTAAAAGAATAGTTGAGAAAATGGCCGTGACTTACAAAGACTGGCATGGGAAGCTATTCTTTGCACTTCATGCCTATCGAACCTCAATTCATACTTTCACGGGTGCTACCCCATTCTCTTTTGTCTATGGGATGAAAGCTATATTGCCTATCGAAGTCGAGATCCCTTCTCTCAGAGTCTTGATGGAAACCAAACTTGAAGAGGCTGAATGGGTCAAGAACAGATAAGACCATCTCAACTTTATCGAGGAAAAACGCATGAAAGCCATCTATCATGGTCAAATATATCAAATATGCATAGTCCGAGCCCATGACAAAAAGATGCACCCCTGACAATTTCACCCAAGTGAATTGGTATTGAAAAATATCCTCCCAATTCATAAAGATGCACTGGGCAAGTAGACCCCAAATTGGGAAGGACCATATGTCATGAAGCAAGCCTTCTCCGGAGGGGCCCTAATCTTGTCAGAAATGGATGATAATGCCTTACCCAACCCAGTCAACTCAGATTTTGTCAAGAAATATTACACATAGAGGGCAAAAACCTTAACAGGCATCTTTTAAAGAAAAAGAAAAAATAAAAAAAAACAACAAAAAAATAAAAAAAAGAAAACAAAAAGGGGTTTAGATGAAAATCTGAAAAGGGCATTTAAGTAAACAACCTAACTACAGTTGAAAACCCACAAGGGCAACTTAAGAAGATCAATTTTGATAGGGCATAGACTGAGATTACTTACAGAGCAAAGCGAAGCAATCCTAGGGATCTTCCAAAGATCAACTCATACTAGTCATATTCATTGTTCGAGAAAGATCCTGGAAAGTACCTAAAGAACATTCATGTCATGGTTGTCAGGGGCATCTTCCGCCCAAAAGATCATACTTCTTACCACGGAATCACTTGCTTGTCAAATAGTATACCAAGTTATATCTCTTTGTTGTCAGGAATAAATATTACCTTGTTTTTTTTAACCCTTGTACAATTCACATTGCACTTGTCATTTAACTGATAATGTTTGGTAATCAACTAAAATATGCATCAAGGCATCTCGATATTACATCAAAAGGAAAAGAAAAGCATAGGGAACTCTGCTCATGCCCTGATCGTCAAGATCATGCACTTTTCGCGTCCAAACACTAGCTCGGCATGACCATACACCAAACCATTTCTTGCTTTTACAAGCCACATCTCAAGAAAAACCATTTTAAGCTAACCAAAAATTGACCCATCAAAACCAGAAACATCAACCTAATCAGTCAAACAGTCTCCAAATTGTTGATAATGCCTTCCAATTGTTAAGAAAATGACTGAACCTCCCAAATCGAGAAATGCAATAATCCAAATTCTTGAGAATAGATTTTTTGTCGTATCCTCTGTGGAGCCAGGATAACAAAGATGAATCGCTATCCCTATGAAAGCCTAAATAGCGTACAAGAAAAACTATGGCTACCTCTCGTATTATATTTCACATCATGCAACCATGATAGCATTTCATATCATGCACTCGCATTACCATCATACATCATCATTTTTACAATATCACTTCAAGCCAGTTTATTGAACCTCCAAGGAATCTTGGTAAAAACCCTATGCTTCGCAAACCAAATGTCATTCAGGTAAGGTTTTTTCTTCTCATCACCTCATGTAAAAACCCTTTTTATCAAAAAAAAAAAACTACTGTCAAAGTGCTAGTGTCAAGAAATTATTGTCTAGAAATTATCATTAAGATCTTTTGTCGAGAACATTCGTCAGAAGCTATATTAAGAATTTTGTCAAAAATTAGTGTTAAAACCCTTTCATCAGGAAATTTTCTCATGAACCTTTGTTAAAAAAAACTTGTATTAGAAGTTTTATAAAAAAATTTGTCAACACCCTCTTTAAATCCCATAAGTCAATGGCACCCTTTTCAAAGCCTACAAGTCAGCGGCACATTTTTAAAGCTTACAAGTTAGTGGCACCCTATTCAAAGCCCATAAGTCAGTGGCACCTTGTTCAAAGCCTATAAGTCAGTGGCACCTTTCAAAAGGCCACAAGTTGGTGGCACCCTTTCCAAAAGCCCATAAGTCAATGGCATTTTTTAAAAGCCCATAAGTCAGTCGCACCCTGTTCAAAGCTCACAAGTTAATGGCACCTTGTTCAAAGCCTACAAATCAGTGGCACCTTTTTCAAAGCCCACAAGTCAGTGGCACTTTTTTCAAAGCCCATAAGTTAGTGGCAACTTTTCAAAGTCCATAAGTCAGTGGCACATTTTCAAAGCCCACACAAGCTGATGACACTTAGTCTGAGTCAAAGACAACACAAGTTGGCAGCACTCAAGTCAAATTCCACAAGTCAGTAGCATATTTTCAAAGCTCGCACAAGCTGGTGGCACCTAGTTTAAGTCAAAGCCCACAAAGCTGGTGGCACCTAGTCTAAGTCATAACCCGTATAAGGTGGTACCACTCGAGTCAAAGCCCACCCAAGTCTAAGTTAAAGCCCGCACAAGCTGACGGCACTCGAATCAAAGCCCACATGAACTGGTGGCACCCAAGTTTAAGTCAAAATCTGCACAAGCTGATAACACCCACATCAAAAATCCACGTTACTCTGCACCAGCCTAAAGGGGTCAAGCCTTAGAAAACCTAACACCCTACTAGGGAGGGCAAACCCTACAAAATTCACTTAAACCTTTATTAGAATCGCTGCCAATACACTACATTTATCACAGCAAAGTATTAATTACAATTTATTTCTTTGCAGGTGTTTTGGGGAGCGTCATTCTACCCCAGACAAAATAGTGTCTATTTATCTTTGGCCTGTTCTTGATTCTCAGCAATGGTCAAAGAGGGGTAGCTATAGACACCTTATTTTGTCCAAGATAATTTTTTTTAGCAACTTGGGGCATGGACATGAAAAAGGGTGATAATCGTTGGGCGACAGTATTTTTGAGGAGGTCAAAAAGGCCTATGGATCGTATCAAAGATACATGCAAAGATGTGGCATCAAAAGACATAGTTCAAGGTGTCTGGGCATAAAAGATATGAGAAGATTCATAATTTTGCTTGAATATATCGATACATGGTTCTCATGTATCGATACAATGCTCCAACGATCCAAAGAGTTGAAATGTCCCCATTTGTATCGATATAACATGTAAATATATCGATACATGAGCTTATGTATCGATATAGGAACTCATGTATCAATGCTAGGCCATGTCAAGACCAAAACATGCATTCTGTAAAGAAATGTATCGATACATAGCAACATGTATTGATACAATGGTTCATAGTATCGATACAATGGCCATTGTATCGATATAATACTCATTGTATCGATACACTCAAGGTTTTTGGACCAAATGTATCGATAGATTCTGCAATGTATCGATACATACTGGCCATTTTCCATGGTCTGGGCATTTTTTTCATCCACCATTGATCAAAAACTCAATTTTAACTCATTTTTTTGCATTAAAAAAGATCAAAACCCATATCAGATTATGAATTTAGACTTTTAAATTAATCAAAAATTTTTTTGAAGTCTAAATTAGATCAAAAAGGTTAATGTCACATGATCACCCTACTCCTCCCTAGTTTATTGATCAAGATCACCATTAGCCACCCTATTTGCTGAAAAATCATTTCAACATTTAAACCAACCACCCTATGTCCATCACATTGGTAGCAAGTTGCTCCCTACAGCCACGCTATAGCCACCAATCTGACATCACTTTGTCTCCTATGAGAAATGACCAAAATACCTTTAATTTGTTGACCAAGATCACCATCAGCCACCCTATTTGTTGGAAAATCATTTTAGCATTTAAACTAGCCACCCTATGTCCATCACATTGGCAGCAAATTGCTCCCTACAACCACTCTATAGCCACCAAGCTGACATCATTTTTTCTCCTATGAGAAATGACCAAAAACGCCTCTAATTTGGCTCCAAGATGCTGGTATAAATAGACTACTTATATCTCAACTGAGGGATTTTAGATTCTAGCTTGTTTTAGCTTCCAAAAACATATTCATATATCAAGAAAACCAAATCCTATAGCACTTCAAGCATCACCCAAAAATAGCCCCAAAACACTCACTTTCAACCATTACACATTTTAAAAATCACCCTCACCCATACCAAAAACAAAAGCTCATTATTTCTTTCTTTTTCTTGCTTATTAACAACAAGGAAAAGAGGGAAATTCAAGCTATCTCTACTACTCCAACTACTTGGCCAAAAATTAAAATTTTGTTGGTACAACTTCCTACTTTATCACTTTCATTTTCTGTTTTTCAGCATCTTCATCATTTTAGTGAGCTCTCTATGTTTCCATCACCCTCTTAGGATTCTCATGCATTATCGTGGCCTTTGGTTGTGTTAGTTTAGGATTTGGATGCCTTAATGCCTCTCTGGTGTGCAAAATATCTTATTTCATCCTTATTATTTTGATAGCTCTTGCTCATGCATTTATGCCATATCCATGCATCTTGTTATGATTAATCCATGTATGAATCCTTAGCCTAGCATGTTTCAAGCATGTTTATACATTAACTTTTCTTTTGTCATGAATCATTTCCATTTTCGGCATGCTTCACTTCATAAGATATGTGTATAACACTTTTTTTTGTCAAAACCATTGGCAAAGTTAGCATCCCTATTCATGTTATGTGCCATTCCCTTGTATGTTCATTGTCTTCTCCTTGTCTAAATGCATGTTTGATGATTGTCAAAAACTAATTTTCAAAACCTCCCCAAGCTAAGCATGTTAACCTCAACCAATGAGGATTAGCATGACTTAACATTTTCCTTAAAGTTAGCAAAAAAAATCTTAAGGAAAATTAAGTTTTCCAGATCTAAAATCTTGGTAAAACGAGCTCAAATCTTCTGATTTTGCAAAAAAAAGGCTTACACTTGTTCCCAAAATGTCCATGCCTTGTTTTTGAGTCAAAACCTTGAGTGGTATGATCAATGGGCTATTTTATCGTCCCAAATTACTCCAGGGTGCAAATGAGTCCACGACACTCATGCCACTCTTTCCCTTCAGCCATGGATGTTCAAATGTCGATGACTCGAGTTTGGACTCGTAAACATAAAGAAAATAAGAAATATCCCCTGCGTTGCTTTGTCCCTTGCTAGTAACAGCACTATTACAAATTCAAAAATCACTTTAAAATCTCAAATGATTTTTCATGAATTTTATAATATTTTTTTCTAAAAGGGTGTCATAATATCTTTAAAATGAGGTCTTGTTCCTCCCCAGATTAATTAGGATGAAAGAGTTATGATTTTTCAAAGCTAGACTATCTAGAATCCCTAGAGTGAACAAAGTGCATTTTAATTAGGCCCTTTAGGCTCACTAAAGGACTTTTCCAAATCCATTCAGCATATTTTCTAAAAAGCTCATGAAATTTCCTTTCTGAACAGGTATTATTTGTAATTTTTTTATACCAAATGAGTCCAGAATGATTTTTCAAATTTTGAGACACTTTGTCCCTCGTATGCTCTATTAATAGCAAAAATAATCCAAACTTGAAAATTTATTTCCCTGGAAAGTGACTTTTTAGGGCATTGGGAATATTTTTAAATTGACCATCGTCGAGTTACCTTTCTAGTGGTATCTTGCTCACCCTCTAAAGCCTTCAACCAATTTAAAATAAATACAAAAAGGGGAATAGCATGATGCTATCCCTTGCTTTTGGTTATGGTCAAAATTGAGTTATTTTCTCGAGCTGCATCTTGAGACATTCAAATGTCACCATATCACCCCGACCAGCTTCAAAAACATGCTTTAACCTCCCATAGCTAGTATCAAGGCACGAACATATTTTACATCTTTACCATCCTCATTCATAACAACTTCTTTTACTAAAAATCATCCAAATGCACACACATTTTCTAAATCACAGAGTTTTGTCAACTTAATTTTTCTAACTCAACTTCTCTAAAGAGTGTCAGACATGTCAGTTTTGGGGATACTCCAACCTTGACATTTTGAGGGGATACTTCAACCCTACTTTTCAAAATTGTCAAGATTTAAAAACACTTCCTTTGTTAAAATTATTTGTCATCCACGAGGATACTCCAACCCTGACCTTCTGAGGGGATACTCCAACCCCGCTTTTCAAAATTGACAATATTTAAAAATATTCCTTTGTCAAAATTATTTATCATTCATGAGGATACTCCAACCTCATTTTTTTGAAAGGATACTCCAACCCTATCTTTCAACTACAATTAAGTTTTTTTCCTTCCCGGATTTCTATGAATATGTCAAAAAAACCTCATTCAATCAAGGAACCTAGATGCATCTCAAAAATTGTCAATTTGGTTATTCTAAGATAATCGATGCCAATTGTGATATTAATTCTAATAGTCCATCTCTTCCCTTTATCATTACATTGAATGGTCCATGTTATGCTACTTCATTCATTGCCGTACTAACATGATTTCTTTGTGATGATTATTTGTATTCATGTTTTCAAATCATTTCAAGTAAAACTAAAGGTAATGTTCTACGTGGGTATCTCTCCAGTCCCAAAAGTGGAACATTCCATTTTCAAAGTAAAATCCATAGGTCATTTTTATTGAAAATTTTTATATTCCCCATCTCTCCGAGGCATTTATGAGATTAAATCTTTTCATCAAAACTTAGATTTATATTTCTGTAAAATTCATGCATTAAAAAAGGGTTATATCAAAATAGTGACGAGTTAAGATCGAAAAAATTAAAACTGAGTTAAGACATAACTAGTAAAGTACCGATTTTGGGCATCGCGAAGAAGTTCGTACCTCTTCGTGCGTAACCAACTCTCAAACCCAAACAGCAAACATTTATACTACATAGACCATGGGATGATGTTTTGAGTTTACTAACTCAAAACATAGGTTTCAATAGGCATCCGATCATGCCTAGCTTGAAATGATTGGTGGTGACTCCAAGCGTTGGCCATTTCATGATGGTCATCTAAGACCGATAAGATGAACAATTTATCTTATGGTCCCCCTCACTGTGTCATAAGTCAAGAAATTGTACTTTCTTGTTCTCATCACGTCGCAAAGGAAAAGTCTCAGTTAAAAAGACATTCCCAAGTCAAGAAAATATTTTAAGTTGTATGCACCCATAGATCCATGAGGATCCACCCCAGGGCATGTTGCGATAGGTTCATATCAAATATAAATAAAAAATGAGTAATATATTATTGCTAAGTAGCATACATGATGTTAATAAGTTTATGGGCTAGACTCTATTGATTAGTCCCATAAGTATTAAGATTGTCTTAATACAAGTTAAAAGGCTTGTTTGAGAATAGCTTATTGAGTGAAAGATAACCTATCATATTCATATAGATAACCTTGATCAAGCCATATTATGATGATGGCTTGTATGGCACTAGAACTCATATAAAGCTAGATCAATAGAGTAAAGATTGTAAGGAATACATTGATATGATTAAAGTAAAAAGCTTAAAGAAGTTTCGATATTAGATATACATTGGGATTAATTCACTTCTTGTGGTATATGATACTTAGAAGTTGGCACTTAAATATGTGTGACATATTGTTATGCCCAAGAGTGAGGAATAGTGAAGATGGACCATAAGAAAAGGCAACCTTATTAATATTGATCAAAGCTTGGCTTTTTAATTATTGTTTCTAAAATATAATCATGATTTATTCATACACATTAGATGTTTATTTTGGCAATTACTTGCCAACCGAGGATGATTGCTGGTATTAGATGCCATGCTTAAATTCAGTCCTCATTGAATAAATCATTAATAATAAAATTTGTTCTAAGTTATGGTCATATTATTCTTATATGTATAACTTGCAATATTATTGAGAATACTAAAGACCCTAAGAATTATGGGATTTAAGAATAGTTTTTTTAATCCAATTCCCTTTGAATCTACATACGTAAGATTTAGTAAGAGGCAATTATGATTTTTTAAAAAGTTATAGATCATAATTTGACTTAGTGATAAATAGTCATGATGATAAATATGTAATTATTTGGAAATATTCTGATCTAGAGAGGATGGCATGTTTTTTTCCTAAATGTCATAAACCAACGTTTTTGTTTAGACAAAAGGAGTTATGTTTGGATCATTAGCAGACAAGCTAATAAAATATTCCCATGGTTGTTAAAGTAATAATTAAGCCATATGATTAGAATCTAGGTCTCATTGTGATCCAAATTGTTAATGACTTTGATAATATGATTATCATGAATATGATCGAAGCATATTCTTACAATGGTACTAAAGTTTTGATCCAAGTTTAAACACAGTTGTTGATCAAAAGAGTTTGGCATTGGATGCGTTAACAATTAGCATAGTGCAAGTGAGAGATGTTAGTATATGTCGTAGAGCCAATCAACTTGGATAAGGTTTATATAAGTTAATAATGTAAACCAATCACTTAATTAAGTGATACAAGGTTTTCCTTGATGTTAGTAGCATGATTAACGATCATGAACTGCTAATTAGATGAAACGCATGGAACATATTTAAGGAATTGTTATAACTTACAATTATGGGATCGTTACGCATCAAATCTATGTTCCTAAAATAGTTCTACCAAGTCGGGGCATTAGCAATACTCAAAGACTACCACGTGTTATGCCTTCTAACTTCTAAAATAAGCAATTAATCTCATGGATTAAAGTGTATGTGATACTTAAGATGGCATATGGGTGCTTGTTCTGTGGAAACAACATCATAAACATGGCTTGTATGAAAACTTTACTTGGTATTGTCACTCTAGTGTTTATAGAAATGTTCTTACGTACTACTCGGGTAATTTTCCTCTAACTTAATACCATGCCATCTTATATGGGGAATGTCATGCTTTGATTCCATCATGAATGGGTCCTTAAAAATGGTTGGCATGAATTTCTTTTTTCTTTAATTTCATTTTGATTCTTATCCTTTTATTAGACTATCCTATATTCATTATGCATTGGACCCATAGAAATGAAATTCATATCATAATGAGAGACTCCTTTAAGAGGTTTATCCAAAATTCATAAGGTTAATCATATGCTGCGGGGACCAATATGGATTGACACATAAGTAGACACTGCACCATGCTCCTGGTTTTTCTGAGATATTTGGTGAAATGATCGAATTACACTAAAAGGCTAGTTATTGAAAAGCTTCTTTGAGGTCATATTGACTTTTTAACATTTGAGTGGTCATGATGGGTTGCTTGATCTTGCTTTTTATCTATGATTGTAGTGAATAAAATTAACTATATTCACTACCAAGTTCACAACACAAAAAGATGATTTACTACATTAAACATAGAATTTAATTAAGTTGGACTTAATTGAATTAAATGTTAAATTTAAAGGACTTAATCAAAAATTTTAATTAAGAAAAGTTAAAAATAATTAGATTTGGGTAATCCAAATAAAGATGTCTTAATAAGGTAATACGAATAAGCTTAATATTATGGATAAAATTATCTTAATAAGACAATGTTTAAAATAGACATGTGTTAAAACAAAATGGATTAGCTTGTCCTAATAGTGTGGATAAGCTTGTCTTGACTAGATAATGTTAAAGTAGACATGTCAATAAGTTGTCTTAATGTCTTAATAAGACAAAATGGATAAGTTTATCCTTACAAGACAGTATGGATAAACTTGTCTTAATAAGACACTGTCTAAAGTAGATACATCTTAAGATAAGTTGTCTTAATGTGTTAACAAGATAATGTAGATAAGCTTGTCTTGGATATGTTTAGATAAGTTGTACAACTCGAATTTGGAGTTGTTTAAACCGAGAAAAAGTTTCTTATCTTTAAGGATTTAATTATGAACCTAATTTTATCTTCTTGTTATTCACTAAATCAAACATTTTCTGAATTATTTCTAAGTCCAAGTCCAACACTAAGAGTTAATGCTAAACCGATAATGTATCTGGACATATTGACTAGGTAGGTTTATCCATGACACTATGAAATAGAATTATGGTTGAACTACAAAAGGTGAGGTAGAAGTGTTTCACGTTAACAAGGAATTTAATCTTAGATTAAACTCATATCTTCCTATCCCATGATAGTCGAATCTAGACATATTATTGGGTAGGTTCAACCAACTCTTTGATTGTTGGAGATTAGGCTAAACCTGAACAATAAAAAATAGGAAAAGTTCCTAATCTAGTGGAAGTTATGATAAGATTGAAACTCAAATAGTTTTTCTAAGAAATAATAGTGCCAAGAGTTTTTATTGTGAATAAAAAATAGTCTTTCACAACAAGAAAGAACCTTAATAGCTTTCCTAAGGAAATGGAATCAAGTTTTAGTTTTTCCATGAAAGAAAATAGTTTTCTTGCTAAGAAAATAAAAATCCATGGCAAGTTTGATAAAAGGTTTTTTTAGGAAAATAATTTTTGTTTTGAAAATAGTTTGTAAGAATAAAAATCCAAAAAATCAAGATTTGGCCAATCCATGAGATGGTATTGTCGTATTTCCTCTATTCCTTTCTTATTTTATATTTGGCATACCCAAGAAATTTTCTTAATGGTTTTTACCAAAGAGAAAAACAATGAAGACTAGCCTTTTGAATATGATTGAAAGATTAACCCACTAGCATAAGTGCATCTCCTTGCCTTAAGAAGGCTTCAGCTATTGTTCATGTGGATCATGGTTAAGAAAGGATAATTATGCTTCTTATGGCTCAAGGAGAGATCAAAGCACCAGTGCCATGGCAACGATCGTGTTAGGATTAGCAAACAAAGTGTTACAAGTCTTTCAGTAAATAAGATCTTGATCAATTTTGTAATTTCAAATTATATCCAACTACATGTAGATCTTAACTTGAAGATTCTTAAGAAATCTAGGTATTTTTCTAATTTTATTTTTGCTATGCATGTTTTCTAAATTTTAATTTTAACTTAAATTTTTTGCTATTTCATCAAGTATGAGCCCGAGTTTCCTAACAAAAACGAACAACATTGTTAAAAAAAACAAAGAGAAATAACAAGCTCTTTTGATGCTTAAAGCTAACACTAAATAAACTCTTCTTATAGCTTCAATTGTATCTTTCCAATTTCCAAACCAATTTTCTTCTCATGTGTCTTCTTTTATTTCTTATGCACTAAACCTGCAATTTGTGTGTTATATGTTCCACTTTTCAATGTTTATTTTTTTGGTATTTATGCTTAAATATTGTGGGGTGTTTGAATATGGATTTCCTTGTTTTGCACATTTTTAGCTAATTATCCTTGTTTTAATGTTGTTAGGTTGTGAATTTAAGAATATATTTTTCACTTTCAAATTCTTAACAAAGTAGTGTCTTGAAATGGGTTTATCTTTTGCACTCCATTTTTAGAGTGCTAAAGCAAATAGAAATTGAGACTAAGATTGAGATAATAAAGAAACCATACTTAAGCCAAACTCAGAAAAGTCCATGAGTGCAACAAATGTACTAAAAGGAAACATTAAATGCCCGCCATGTTCGTGCGAGTTTTGTTACTTTTCCTTCTTTTGAATAATTGTTTGTAATAAGCTGGCCCTAAATGAAGACATGAATTAAGCAAGATGCTGAACGAAAAATAAATTAAACCCTTTAGACAGTCCCACAAGATCATACGCCAAAGCATAAATTAAACCCCATTTATATTTGTTTTAAAATTTAAATAAAAATTAAATAAGAATATTAAAGGTTAATTGTATTTAAATTTTTTATGTTTAATTTGTTTTAAGTATGAGTAAATTAAAACCATTAACAAATTTTTTAAAAGAAAAGTTATAAATGATCTAAATGATTCTTCAACGCTTGAGCCATCAA
Source organism: Adansonia grandidieri (assembly GCA_038382065.1). Taxonomy (NCBI): domain Eukaryota; kingdom Viridiplantae; phylum Streptophyta; class Magnoliopsida; order Malvales; family Malvaceae; genus Adansonia; species Adansonia grandidieri. Next base: position 416,662 of record JBBYHK010000004.1, read on the forward strand.
GCTTTAATGCTTCAACTAATGAACAAGAGCAATGTGAGCCAAAATGTCAAAAAATTAATCTTGAAAATATGGATGCTTTTCATGTTGAACGTATCCTAGATTGCACCCAATTATATGGGAATTTCTATAAATTAAAGGGATGAAATTCATCGTGTTTATCTCAAATGTGAGCCATGTCAACCTATTCCTTAAAAGTATCATTTATTGGATAAAGATCATCCTCATCACTTTTAAGCATCTTGGTTTGAATTGTATCCTTCTTAGAGTATTTCCATGAGAAAATGCTATATTTTGTTTGCCATGCTACCTTTGTTGTAAAATATGCTTTCAACCATCTAGTTTCAAATGCATTCTTTAAAAATTATTAACTTAATTACCCAAGTGGTCCCCAAAAATATAGGTCAAATTTTAAATTGTCTTCACACTTCAGAATGTATCAATTCTATCTCCAATCTTAATGTCCCATATCAATTAAGTCTTTCTGTTAGTAAAACCATTAGAATTGTCATTAAATGACATGTGGCAGCTCGAAAAGTTGATAATGACAACATCTTTTTGTCTTTTCCTATTTCACTTTTCTTTTTTCTTTTTTTTATTCCTTTGTTCTTTTATTTTTTTCAAATTTTATCTTTTCTTTAAATAATTTATTTATTATTGTGAAAATATAATTAATTTATAAATATACAAAATATTTATTTAAAATTAATTTTATAAAAAATATTTTTAATCTTTGGTTTCTTTCTTTCGTTTCTTTTTTTATAATTTATATTATAATTTAAATTAATATTATAAATAACTATAAAATGTAAAATATTCATTCACGTTAATTTTCAAAATTTTTATTTCCTTTTTATTATAGTTTTCTTTTTTTTTCCTTTTTCAGTAAATACAAAATAAAAATAATAATTATATTATAATTTAAATTTTTATAAAAATTAATAATTTATTAGAAATATAAAATAATTGTTTTTATTAATTTTATAAAAACTAATCAAATTTTTTGCTTTGTATTCTCTTTTTTCCCTTTTCATATTTCTAAATAAAAGCAGATAAAATAATTTGTATTATAATTTAAAATTAAAATTTCAAAAATGAAATTAATAATAAAAATATAAATATTTATTTACCATCGTTTAATTAAAAATTTAGTTTATTTATGTCAGACAAACCATGGGGAGTCAAATTTCTCTTTTTTTATTATTAAGAGTTAAAAAAATCCCCCTAAATGTTTATTTTTAAATTAAATTTAATTTATAGTACAAATTATTATTTCTTTTTTCTTTAGATTTATTTATAAAAAAAATAAAAAGGAAAAAAAGAGAAAAAAATAGAAAACTTTAAATATTTTTATAAAATTAATATAAATAAATATTATTATAAATTATTTAACTTTTATAAATTAAATGAAATTGTAATATTATAATTTTTCATTTTTGTATTTATTTATACGAAGAAAAATATAATACAAGAAGAGATAAAAATAAAAAATTAAATTAAAAAAAATTTATATTTTTATAAATTATTTATATTTATAAATTAATTTAAATTATAATATAAGAATTTAAGTATGTTTTCATTTATTTACCAAAAAGATAAAATGAGTAAAAAGAATAAAAAGGAAAAAAACAAAAAAATTAAAAATAATTTTTTATAAAATTAATTTTAAATAAATATTTTGGTATGTTTATAAATTATAAATTAATTATTTTCAAAATTAATTCAAATTATAATAACAATTTTTATTGTTTGTATTATTTATAAGAAAGGAAAAAAATTGAAAAAGAAAATAAAAGAAAAAGTAAAAGAAAAAGAAAAATGGAAAAAATTAAAGATAAAATCATTACTAGCTTTTTCAACCTGCCACATGTTATTTAATAGTAATTCTAATGGTTTTAATAATAGAAAGATCTGATTGATATGAGATGTTAAGATTGGAGACCTAATTGATACGTTTTTGAGTTTAAGGACCAATTTAAAATTTGGCTCATAGTTTAGGGACCACTCAGGTAATTAACCAAAAAATATTTCAAAGAATAGTATACAGTGGAGAAAATTATCCACTTTTGAATCATGTTGGAAAAAACCCAACTTCCTGTATAACGTTATAGTAAAATCTTGTGAAGCTTTATTGAAAAAGTCACATATTGATAGGCTTATTTGAAGGCAAGCATCAAAAGAGATCGAAAATAATTGACTCAGGTTTAAAGCTTCCATTGATTGTGTTACATGGCTAACTTTTCAAGCTTGTGTATTTAGAGGTCATTATAAAAGTCCATCTTCCAAAATAGAGGAAATTTCATTGAAATGATTAAATTGTTAGGATTTTACAATGATAAAGTTTAAAAGATTGTTTTGGAAAACACTCAATGGGTTGCTAAATACACATCCAAGGATGTCCAAAAGGAGGTTTTACCTATTTTGGCTAATATGGTGAAATTCATTTAGAAAATAGGTAGGAAATATTCTATATCATTATTGATGAAGCTTAAGATGAGTTTAAAAAAAGCAAATAGCTATTATTTTGAGAATTGTTAATTTTGATGGTTTTGTACAGAAACGATTCTTTGACCTTACCCATGTTAGTGGTACTGGTGCAATGACCTTGAAGAAAGAGTTAGTGTTAGTTCTTTCTCATTACAATGTCAAAGTTGAAAGCATTCATGGTTAAGGATATGATGGTGCTAGTAACATGCATGGTGAATGGAATAGGTTGCAAGTTTTGGTTTTTAATGATTGTCTATATACATATTATGCACATTGTTATGCTCATAGGTTACAATTATTAGTGTAAGGCTTGCAAGCCAATCACTTTAAGCTTGTAATACGCTAGCTTTTAGTGATTTTATGTAATAGACATTAGAATTTATTTATGTTAATGAGATATTTCTTAATGAAACACTTATGCATATAAAGGATCTCATAAGTTGAAGTATAGAGATATTTAGGGATAACATATATTATTAAGTACAACAAGTTCACTGAACATGACGTGCTATAAGTGTTTCACTTGGGATTTCACTCATGTGTCTATGGAAATACTCTTATGTATTAGTAGTGTAAGTGATCCTTAAGCTTGTGACACCAGGTTAACTTGTATATGAAGTCTCATACTTAGAGATCATCATGAATGAGTCTACAATAGATAGATGCTTACAGTAGGGTGGCTTTAGGTATACATGAAGCAAACTGAAGGTGGATGAGTGGTCTATGGAAGATCTATCAGCCCAAGTAATATGAGAGGACATATCTCATATGTACCTAGCTCATGTTAACTCAAAGTCCTTGGCCATGGCAAATACTAATTATGGAGTTAACATATAATTGATGCAGACTAATATGAAGAGGGTTAAAAATAGATATTAAGCCATGTTTTTACCTTTTCTGGGATACATAATGAAATGATTGAATAACATTGAGATACTGTATACTGAAGGGTTTGCTAAAGCCAATGTGACACTCCCTGTATGTTGGGTGGCCATGATGCATTGCTAGATGGCAATTTTGGTCTATAAATATAAATATTCTTAATTGAATAAATTATATTTATTGTCAATATAATGGGGTTTAGGGTGATTAACAGAAATTAAAATAAGAGCAAGCCCATTTACCTAAAAATGTAAAAGTTACTTAGGCTCAATTTGAATAGTTCAAGTGAGATAGTGACTAAAATGCAAATTGACTAAAAGTTGGGAAAACTATCCCTAGGTATTTAAGCCTTGTGTTATCATCCATCATAAATTGAATAAACTTGAAATTGCACCGATTAAACTCTTTTTAAGGCGGAATTGCATTATCTTCTCTCTCCCTATAGGAGTTTGTGTTTTCACCATTGGGTTAAAGAAAATCTATTTTCTTCACTTGTTTTAATTAAAAATCAAAGGAGATCAAATATAAGCGGCTAGCATTGTTCCTGACAAAAGAAAGTCTCTTCGTTTTGAAGGTTTTACAGGCTACCTAGGTGGATAACCATTAGAAATTGGACACTTGAATAACTTTGGTTTGCAATAACAAGGCTTGGTGTACAAGATATAATGGTCATGAAACTTCTCCCATGGCTTTATGCCATCTCTAAGCTGAGGAATGAGAATTTTATATTCATTATTTATATTCTTGTTTTGAAATAAAAACCATGCAAGATGATTTGGTTTAAAAAGTCTTAGTGTTGTTTTTTTTAACATTTCCACCACTCTTATTTAGATTAAATTAAATATTTTGTAATTTATTCAAGCATGAATCTAAGACTTCCTTCAACAATTAGTAATGGTTGCAACATCTAGAGAAGTAATTCATATTCATGAGTTTTTACACAGTTGACTTCTATTGTAAATATTGTCAGTGCTTCTTTTAAGAGGCATGACCAATTACAAGTTGCTTAAACAATTGACATTGCAAATATGATTGCTAGTAATGAACTTGAAATAGTTAGAGGAGCAAATCAAATGGGAACTATATAAAAAGCTAGAGATACTTGATAGAGCTCCCACTTTCATTATATTTATAGCTTGATGAAATGTTTAATGCTACTTACACTATTATTGGTAATATTATTGATGAAGGGGCAACTTATTCTCAAAGAGGTGATGCTTCTGTTGCTATCAACATCATTTGAATTCAATTTCATACTATACTTGAAGTATGAGATTATGGGAATCTCTAATATTCTTTCTCAAGCATTGCAATTAATGCTTTCAAGATATTTAATTCATCCTATTTCCACTACAAAACCACTCTTTTGGTAATTAAGAGATGATAGATGGTCTGAAGTGCTTGAGAATATGAAAGAATTTTTCCAAAAGTATGAGATAAAGATTCCTGATATGGGTGCACAATATATCTTAGGCAGAGATCGATTTCGTCAACCAGATGTAACTACAGAGCATCATTATTGAGTTGATATATTATTACTTGTGATAGATTCTCAGTTACAAGAATTGGATTTTAAATTCAGTAAGCAAATTATGGAACTTTTCACTTTAAGCATGGCTTTGGACCCAAAAACAATTTTAAATGATTCAACATTGATAATAGTTGTAAGTTAGTAAGGAGTTTTTGTTCGCAAGATTTCATTGAGCAATAAAGACATCTTCTGAAATTACAATGAGGCATTACATGCTTGATATAACTTATCATTAAGGTTTCCAAGATATTACAATGCTTTTTGAATTATGCTAGAGATTAGGAGAAACAGAAAATTCAAAAAGTTATCACTTGGTTAATAGATTAATTCGTCTTGGCTTTACTCTTCCAATCTCTACAGCACCTATAAAGAGAGCCTTTTCAGCAATGAAAATTGTAAAGACAAGACTCCAAAACAAATTGGATGATGAGTTTCTTGCAGATAATTTAATTGTTTATATTGAGAAAGATGTTATTAATCTTTTCAATACAGATTCAATTATTGATAAAGTTGAATCCAGAAAGCAACTTTGAGCTTGGTTCTCCTAAATGATTATTATAAGCTTTCTTTGCTTATTCTTTTTATTTTCATGTTGTATTAAATTATTAACCATTATGATTATTTTGATTGCTAGTTAAGCTTAATACATTAATTTTTTTTTTTTAAAAAAAAAGCTTTCTTTATCTATATGTTTACCCTCCACCCAAAAACAATTAGGCTAGCTCAGCCCCTATGCATAAATGGTCCTATACACTTCTGATACAATGACATATTGGTTAAGATTATTTATTTCATATGCATCTGATATTGACTCCTATTACCACGTTGAAAAATCGAAGTGACTAGACCAGTTCAACTAAGAACTGAAGGCTTATCCAGTCTGGAGCTATATAGTTAATCGAAGTTAGATGAACCTGCCTAAAAGTAGTTCAACTACTAAAAAATTAAAAAATTGTGAAAAAAAAAAACGTTTTCTATTTTTTAATTATTCTTTCAAAAATATTTTTTGTATGTGATGAGATTTGAACACATAACCTTTTAAAATTATACTAAAGATCATACTGCTAAATCAAATGCATGTTTCTATTAACAGTTTGGTAAATTTAATATTTATTTAACATTAAATTTTCAAAACAAATATTTAAAAGCTTTTCAAACAAACTAGTCATTTTAACCAATTAAATCAAAAACTGGAGACAAACCTATTTGATCTATGGTCTAGTTTTTTTAACCTTGGCTTTTGCTATTTGAAATCTACTAAGAGAAATCTATTTCAATTGAAACTTAATTTTATAATGTCCATATAGACTATTGTGTTATAACTTATATCTTAATTTGTTTGCATCAATTTTAATAATCAATTGACTATCACTATAAAATAAGAGATTTTTAGAGACGCGATAAGAGTATAATCAAAGGATATATCCTCTTTATCTTAAATTTAGTAGTATTAGAGATAAATGTCATCCCTAATTTAATAATATTGAGAACAAGTGTTGTCCCTAAAATTTTTCAAAGATATAATTTTAGAGAATGACTACTAGGGATTATTTAAAACTCTTATGGATAATTTTTTATCTTTTATAAATAATTATTGATCGTTTTTTATTACTTTTTAATTTTGTAATGTATCCAGAACTATCAGCTCATTCTATCCGTTTAATGTATACGTGACAATATAAGACATAAAATTATTCAAATTATGTGAAATATAGGCAAAAAAGAGGTATTATTTGATAGACATTCTTAATTGAGTTGATTTAGAGTTAAATAAAAAAGGTTTGACCTAAGTAGTATAAGGAGGTTTAATTCTTTTTTGATCTTGTACTTAATTCTTCATAAGGAAATGTTAGCCAATGCCTATCTATAGGCATTGATTGAAGATAAAAAAAAATGTAATTAGTACATTTTTTTTTAAATTTCATGAAAGTAATTAATTAGATATAAGCCTTTCTTAAAAAAATTCTTAATAAATGCTTATAAACACCCATTAACGAAGTCTATCTTCAAATTAAGTTTTTTTGATAATGACAAGACCTTAATGTCTAGATAGTCTTATCTCACTCTAACCCTAAAACCATGCGTTGACTCCAAAATTGTCTTAAATGAGAAACTTTTGTTTAATCAATGTTTAGACTCACATTGTCATGTCCCACACAGTACTCATGGAAATATCACATTTCTCGGAATTAAGTCAAGCAAAACGCCTTCATCCCAAAATAAAATCCAGAATGCGAGTCATCGTTGCAGACCAAAACCACCTTAAATTTAGATAACCGAAAACTAATAAGATTTTGTGTAGAAAGATTTAAATTAATTCAAATCCAAAATTATTGTTCAAGGAGCCTATTGAAGAGAAGAGAGAATTGCGGGAATTACACGTTAGGTGAAAATTTTGGGTGCTTTTGGGTTGAAAATTATTTAAGGATCTATTTGGATGAACGGTGAGATTAAAAATAATGACGGTGACATTAAAATTAATGATAATAAGATTAATTACTGTAGCAATGAAATTAAAATCAGTAGTAGGATATATGTTTGGATTCGAATATAGTAGTGGCGGTGAGACGGGTTATAATGAGAAGAAAAAAAACCGTTAAGGACATTAAATTAAAATTAGTATATAAGAAAATTTATAACATATTTATATTTAAAAAATTAATAAATTCTTAAAATTATTAAAATATTAACTCATCATTTATATATTTATTTAAATATTTTATTTAATTAATATATAATTATAAAAATTTATTTATTGTATTAAATGAATAAAAATTTTGAAAATAATTGAAAAAAATTCTAAGTTAAAATTTTGACAACTAAAAAATAAAAATGGGTTGAAACTTGTTAATAATATATATTAATTTATTATATAATAATGAAATTTATTTATTATATTAAATGAGTAAAATTACTTAAATTTTTAAAATAAAAAATGAAAAGAAAAAGTTATGTGACATAGATATCTTTGTCCTATTACACTATAATTCTAAGGACAAAATAAGAAATAACAAAAGAAAAGTAGGGACGGAATAGGAAAAAAAAATTGGCACCGAATGTTGGAAATTTCCACTGCAGCATAAGAGGTCCAGTGGATAAAAAATGACCAGCATGGTGGAAAGGATCTCCACCGTGCTAATAGATGCAATCCATTTGGATTGTATCGGCACAGTTGGACAATAAAACGTCCAAAACGTGCCGCACCAACGGTTCAGTAAGAACGAAACGAGGCTATCGGGTTCATCACTGTCAAGGACTAATTTTCAATAGATTTGCTAATAGATTGAATTGTTATAATTTAAAATATTTTGTTTTCATTTAAGTACAATTTGAATCGGGTCTAAGCTAATTCATATGTCTTGTTTTATAGTTTAATTAATATTAAAAATAATTTTTATATTAATAGTTTATATAATTTTATAATTAAATATAAATAAAAATTTTAATAAATTAATGATAATTAGTATCGAACAAAGATGATCGAACTGGTAAAATCTCTATTCAATCTCGATTCAATTATCCTCTCCCCTAGAGCCCTGTCAGCAGTTGGACCAAGAAATCAGTTAGGTCCAAATAAAGAGGAAAAGAAAAAGGCCGCCAGAAGCCCATGATTGGATAAAACAAAAATCACAACTAAAAGAAAAAAGAGCGAGTGAAGGTGAGAACTAAACTGAGATGATTGCGATCCCCAAATTAAATTGGCGAGTGAGAGAGAAAGCGAGTGGAACCCTAAATTCCTCAAACCACCCCTTCCCATCCCAATCCCCAATTCTCTACGCGCCTTAACCCCACTCGCCTTCAGTTTTCGCAGCGCAGAATCATCACTCGCTCAATGCTATTTTCACCTCCACTTTCAGGTTTCTCCCTCTTTCTCAACTATTTTTTCCCTTTTCAAGATTGCGCAATTTTCCCTCTTCTTTTTCTTTTCCCATTCCTTCTACTAAATCTTTTTCCTTTTTTGTTTTTCCTTTTCTTGTAATAGTAATATATACATATATGATTGTAACCTTCTCGATTATCTTGTGGATATTGATTTTGTGTTCGCTTGATGAACTATCTTGGTTCCGCGAATCTGATTCAAAACGAATTGGAGCGTTTAATTATTTGGTCACCTGGATAATTAGTTTGCTGATAAAAGAATCATTTTTCAGTTATTATAATCACTTGTCTTAGCTAATTTTTTCCTTAAATTGCTTTAAATTGTAATATTTCCATTCCGATAGAATGTTGGTATTAGGGAAAAGATCTTCTCACCATCGACTTACTGCTGAGGGACTTTGAAATGCTAGTTTTACTTCTTAAAGCTATGCAGCTATGGAATTTGTTTCCGTAATATTATATCCAGCATTAGTCAAGAGTTATAGAGGACTTGAATGAGTTGAATTTGTTTTTCTATTGTTATAAGCATCTACGTTACTTGGATTTGGGTATAAGTGTTGGACACAAGTTTGTGTCCAACAAGTATGTTCAATTTTTCTTTTTTTTTCAAGATTTTCATGGAGGGCTTTTGGAGGACCATATCTCCTATCCGTGTCTAGATATGAGTCATACATGGTACTTCCAGAAAATTGAAAAGTTGGAGCAACATAGACTCTCAAGGTTGTCTATCATTGATTGAACTTTGACCTGGTTTTTAAATACTGACGTGGTGTCATCTTCCAACCTTCTTTACAGGTTCAGTCAGGGAAATAGCTGGTTGAAGTAAACAAGTTTCAATCATGGACATAGATCTTAGGTTACCTTCTGGTGAACAATGTAAGGAAGATGAAGAAGCAAATGAAATTGATAATATATTAGATGGTGATGAGAAACTGCATCATGGAGTGGTTCAGGATGGAAATACTGCAGACTTAGGAGAGGATGTACATGCTGAAGATGGTGGGGAAATGAATTCTTCTGCTGTCGATATGGTATTAACCTTCAAGGAGGATACAAATCTCGAGCCACTTTCTGGTATGGAGTTTGAATCACGTGAGGAAGCATATTCATTTTATCAAGAATATGCTCGGTCTATTGGATTCAATACTGCTATACAAAACAGCCGTCGTTCGAAAACATCAAGAGAATTTATTGATGCAAAGTTTGCGTGTTCTAGATATGGGACAAAGCGGGACTATGAAAAATCGTTTAATCGGCCACGTTCCAGACAAAGCAAGCAAGAGCTGGAAGATACAACTGGTCGGCGATCATGTTCAAAGACAGATTGTAAAGCAAGCATGCATGTGAAGAGAAGGCCTGATGGTAAATGGGTTGTACATAGTTTTGTGAAAGAACATAATCATGAACTTTTACCAGCCCAAGCTGTCAGTGAACAGACCAGAAGGATGTATGCGGCAATGGCTAGACAATTTGCTGAATATAAAAATGTTGTTGGTCTGAAGAATGATCCCAAAAATCCATTTGATAAAGGTCAGAATTTGGCTTTAGAAGCAGGAGACGTTAAGATTTTGCTCGAATTTTTTACTCATATGCAGAACATAAATTCAAACTTCTTTTATGCAATAAACCTGGGTGAAGATCAACGTCTAAAAAGTTTGTTTTGGGTAGATGCAAAGAGTAGAAATGATTACAGTTATTTCTGTGATGCTGTGTCTTTTGATACCACTTATGTCAGGAACAAATATAAACTGCCTCTTGCGCTATTTATTGGAGTGAACCACCATTACCAGTTAATGCCACTTGGATGTGCGTTGGTATCAGATGAGAGTGAGGCAGCATTTTCTTGGCTAATGCAGACATGGCTGAAAGCAATGGGTGAACAATCTCCTAGAGTCATAATCACAGACCAAGACAAAACTGTGAAATCAGTTGTTGCCGAAATATTTCCAAATACTCATCATTGCTTCTTTCTTTGGCACGTACTGGGAAAGGTTTCTGATAATCTTGGTCATGTAATCAAACAGCACGGAAACTTTATGGCAAAATTTGAGAAATGCATCTACAGGTCATGGACAGAGGAAGAGTTTACCAAAAGGTGGCGGAAAATTCTAGATAGATTTGAACTCAAAGATGATGAAGGGATGAAATTGTTTTATGAAGACCGTAAAAAGTGGGTGCCAACCTATATAATGGATGTTTTGTTGGCTGGGATGTCTACAGTTCAGAGATCTGAGAGTGTGAACTCATTCTTTGACAAGTGCGTACATAAGAAGACCACAGTACAAGAGTTTTTGAAACAGTATGAAGCAATTTTACAAGATAGATATGAAGAGGAAGCCAAAGCAAATTCTGACTCATGGAGCAAAGTGCCTACACTAAAATCTCCATCACCTTTTGAGAAGAGTGTTGCGGGAGTGTATACACACACAGTATTCAAGAAGTTTCAAGTTGAGGTTGTGGGTGCGATTGCTTGTCATCCGAAGCTAGAAAATCATGATTCAACTTGCAGCATTTTTAGAGTTCATGATATTGAAAAGAATCAGGATTTTGTTGTTACATTGAATGAGATGAAGGCTGAAGTTTCTTGTATTTGCCGATTATATGAATATAAAGGCTATCTCTGCAGGCATGCTATGGTAGTTCTCCAAATGAATGGCCACTCGACCATCCCTTCTCAATATATTTTGAAACGATGGACGAAAGAGGCAAAGTGCAGGCATTTCATGGGAGAAGTATCTGAACAGGTGCAATCTAGGATGCAGAGATACAATGATCTATTTCAACGGGCAATGAAGTTGATTGAGGAGGGTTCATTGTCTCAAGAGAGCTACTATGTTGTGTACCGAAGCCTGGAGGAAGCTTTTGGGAACTGTTTGAGTGCAAACACTTCTAACAAGAGCCTTGCAGAAGCTGTCACATCTCCCACCCAGGGTATGATCTGTATTGAAGAAGATGATCAAAGTAGAAGCACAAGCAAGACAAATAAGAAAAAGAACCCAACCAAAAAAAGAAAGGTTAGCTATAAAAACAGCATTGGCATGCCAATATATTTTTTGCCGCATCTGTTCCCAGGCCTTACTGAGTTTTATGTTCTTTTGTTCTTTGTTGCAGGGAAACTCAGAGCTGGAGGTAATAACTGTTTCAGCTACGGATGGCTTGCAGCAAATGGTTAGTCTTGTTTTATAAATCAGCAGCTTTGTGAAAGATGTTTTAATGATTTAAGAAACCTGCCTTAAAAATAGAATATCTATAAGTTGATTGTAGCTTTTCAAATTGAGGAAATTTTCTCAGGCAGGTGTAATAAAATTGGTCAGACTATACTCACTTAAATTTTATTTTGCAGGATAAATTAAGCTCAAGATCAGTACCCCTAGATGGTTATTTTGGCACACAATCGAGCATCCAAGGAATGGTAAAAACAGTATCAATAGACTTCTTTTATCTTTTATGTCGGTTATATACAATTTCATGCTTTATGCTTTTGCAGGTTCAGCTTAATTTAATGGCACCACGTGATAATTATTATGGTAATCAACAGACGATTCAGGGTCTGGTATGTCTCTTTTTATCAAACAATAATGAGTGAATTAGATAGCTCAATTTATCCAGTAAACTGCCTTATTAAGGAAACTAATGTTGCAATGTGGGATTTTGCATTCATAGGGACAGTTGAACACCATGGCAACAAGCCATGATGGTTACTATGGCACTCAGCAAACAATGCCTGGAATGGTATAGCAGCACTGGATGCTATGCTATTTGTATTTCTTTGTAATAGTAATTAATTTCAAATGGTGACGTTGCGTCTATTCTGAATTATTCATACAGGGGCAGATGGATTTCTTTCGAGCACCTACTTTTTACATTCGGGTCAGTCTTCTACGTAACATAACCTGGTCAAATGAGTAAGTTTTGCTTTCAGGACTTCTTACATCTTTTTGTCTTCCCATGACAGGATGACCCCAACGTAAGAGCTGCACAGTTACATGATGATGCATCAAGGCACGGATGATGATGGTACTTTTCTCGGGGTGAAGGTAGTGCTCTAGACTTTTGGTGGTCGTTCCTTTTTTATCCCTTATTTGATGATTATTTATTAATTGAAGAAGAAGATGTTACTTTGTAGGTGACTATGTAAGAATATAAATTAAATCCTGGATTAAAGGGAAGACTGTTTTGAAGCTGACTTGGAGGTAAAAGAGAGGAAAGTATGACATGCATTTTCAGAAGGTTATTAGAACTAATTTTCTCTTCTTTGGCGTCTGTAAGATAAGATGGAATAGGATGTTACAGTCACCATCAATTGGGACAAATTCAGGTTGGGGCTTCTGTCGCTTGTAAAGTCTGTCAATCTGTTGTATTATTTATTTGTGATTGTTGAGTCAAAATAGGGTAAAATTGAGTTCCAGTTATAACTTTGTTGCAAATTGTTATAAACTATATATATAAAAGAATATATTTACATATATATATATATATATATATATATTTGCAATTATGCACTTAGAAGATGTTGAACTATTTTTTGGCCGATAGTTAAACGGCATGTAGTTGTAGCATTGGTGGAGTTATTGAAATTTGCATCACATTTACCTTTGGATTTCAGACATTAATCACAGTTTAGATTATTTGGTGACCTTTTTTTTCCTCTCTTTTTGGACTAACAAAAAAAAAATTCATGATTTTTTTTTCAGATATACATATATATATATATATATATATATAAAGCTAGCATAGTTCTTTTCCTAGATGGTACAGCAATACGTAGATTTATAGATTCTTCTAAACCAATACAAAAAAAAAATTATATAAAAAGTGAGTATAACATATCATCAAAAAGTGTAGTGAACCATGTTGGAATTTTGGGTTGAGTCGGGTGTTTTATGGGCATAATCTGTGTTAATATAGAGCTTTGTTAATATGTAGCTTTAAGTTGGGTCTGAACTCGACCGACTTTCAAGAGTCTTGCGTTGATGTTTATTGTTTTAGAACTTTTTGATGTAAAGATAGAAGACGTTCACCTCTTTCTATATACTCTAAAATTATATATAGAAAAAATAAAATAACACCATTTTGAAAGTGGTGTTTTCTTAAACTTTTCCCTTTTGAGCCTTGCGGATTTGATAATTTATCCATTACTCAATTAGACATTTTTCTTATTATTATTATTATTATTAACCCAATCTCAACGACTTTGTATACAACCTAAAGAATTTAAAATAACTAGGCATTGCAAATGCTCCTATAAATGGTTTAATTTCTTTTTTTTAAAATAAAAAAAGCCTTTTCGTTTCATTTGCTTAGAATTTGTTACGTGGAAACATCTTATCATTTTATAAAGAGGTTGCAACGTTCAGTTTTAAAGTATGATTCTTATTCTAGCTGTTATAATTTGAAAGAAGAATTATATCAATGATGGTGAACAGAATTTTAAATTCTAAAAGCATAATTAGTAAACTGATATATATTTTTTAAAATATATTTAAAAAATAAAATATATATTGATCTTTTAATCTCGCTTCAAAAATTTTAAAAATTCACTAACAATATTAAGGATAAATTCAATTTTGAAACTTTTAATTATTTTTGCTATAAATTCAAATAATGAAGAAATGAAAACCTAAGTCGAAGGAGTAAAGTTTCATACTATAAAGAAAATCATTTTTGAGAGGAAGCACGTAAAATGACTTACTTCTTTTCGTATATGAAAATTGTTCAAGTTTTTCTACTACACCAAATAGGATATTTATTTTTCTTTTCATTGCAAAGACACTATTCATCTCAAGATCAAAATCCAATGCTTTTACGACCTACAGCATTGATATTCAAACTTTTCTTTTTTAAATTTTAATAATACAAAAATATATATTTGTAGTAGTAAAATGAAACATGCATACAGTGCACGCGCCACATGTGTCAAATAAACATCACGCGTGATTTGTGCAAGTGACACTGTTAGGACTACATCACGAAAAATATAAGAGAGAAAAAAAAAATGGAAAAAGAGAGAGAAAATTTGGGAGGGCCAACGCGCTGCAGCTGCCGAGAATGAAGCAGGGAGACAGGTCAGGAAGCGAGTGGAGAAGGCAAGTGCATTGACTCGACTGGAAAGAGCTATAATTCCACGTCCCATTATTCAATTACCTTACTCGCCGTAACCGTACTCAGCTAGGCTAGCTGCTGTCAACTTTGACCATAATTGAAAAAAATATTTATTTATTTATTTAAATTTAAATTTAATTTAATTAAAAAATAAATAATCTAAACTTGATTAACTAAAATTCAAAAATGATTCAAATTTTAAATGATTCAAACTCAAAATAATCTTAATCCAAAACGAAACCTAAAATGATTGAATCAGATAAACTTGAGTGTTAAACTTAGTTGATTAGAATACAATTAACCGAGTATTAAACCTAATTGACCTAAAACTAAATGACTCAAAACTAAAATAAAAAACCCGAAATTAAAATAACTGAAATCCAAAAATGATTCAAAATTTTAAAATTTTGAATTAACCTAACTTAAAATCAATCGTGACTCCCCCAATTAACAGATCTACTGCTAATGTATATTTTTTGGTAACTTTGAACATAATAAATTATACTAAACAAAAATAATTAAAATGTGAACAAAAAATAATATAAGACAAAAAAAAATTAACACCAACACATATATATATTTCGATTAATATATATTTATTAATTTTAATCATTTGTAAACAATTTTTTCACTTAATAGATAATTACTATTTAAAATAAATAAGTAAATTATTGTACGACAAATAGCTGTTACAATGAATATTATTAATATAAATAAAAATTTACATCATATCGCAATCAAACAAACAACTCCCAACATTACTTAAATTCGAACAACATTATTTTCTCTAACATTTTTTTTTTTTATCTTTTTAATGTTGGGATACTATAGATCAGCTTTCCATAGTTAATATCCACGTTCTTACACTATGTATGATTTATTGTAATAGTTATTCTATTAAAGGTTGATTTAATACATGACGATGATATAGTCATTTGATTAATTGTATACTCATTTTGTAAAATTTATTGATTTTGAACTTATTCCGTGAAGCATGGGAATAGTAATTTGATGTCTCTTACAAATGACTATTCTTGCTTTAGACGATATACAAAATTGGTTTATGTAATTTGAATCCGATAATATTCTATTTTATTATACTAAACTGTTGTAGCTATTGCATTTTATTTTTTATTCAAGTGAACTAAATACTCTGTTAATTTTTTATGACGTTCCAAACTTATTTTTAATTATTCTTTTACTTTCTAGCATAAAAAAGTTACCCCCATTATTTTTTAAAAATTTATTTTTTTTGTTTCTTGAGGTTTAAAGTTAGGATTTTAAAATTTAGGTAGGATTTGAGGGACTTAGAGATTTAGGTTACAATAGATTTTGCAACGAAGAAACGTTGTAACGAATTAACATTAATTGATTTATTTACGATCAATAATTTTAAATTTTAAATTTTAAATCTTAATATTTATAATTTTTTATAGCTTTCTTTCTAAAAAATTATCACAGGCAGTACAAATTGATTTATATAAGCTATATTAACGATGATAATGATTTGGCCCAATGTTTAAACAAAATATTTACGTCAAATTTTAGTACCACGATTTTTAAAACTGAAATAAATATCACATAAAATCAAATTAAATTCCATTAGATCAATTTGAATCAATTTCTTAAATTAAAAAAATGTTTCTATTATAATTTTTAAGTTTTTTTTCACTAATTTAAGAATAAAAGTTTTATTTTTATATTGTAAAAAATTAAACAATTAAAGAAAAAATAAGTTTCAATTCAACTTTAATAATTGCTGTTTTCAAAATTATAAACTGAAATCTAAATTAAATATTATTAACCCAAATCAAAATCGAATTTTATAAAAAGCCTAACATTATAATTCAAATCGGTCTTCGATTTTCACAATTCCTTTTTTAGCCCTAAATTGAGTCAACAAGTGTTAATAAGCAAAAGAGATGCCCACAGCTTGTTGGCTTAGTGACTACGAAAGTATCATGAGACGTGCAAACCTAGAAATGACTGCAAATATTACCAATATCGAAAAAGAAAGAAAGGAAAAAAAAGGATATTCAAGGCCTCGCCATATTTATGACGTCTATCCACAGAACCGTAAGCAATGCATGTACGGACATCCAACGCTCGACTAAACCAGATTTTAACGCAATTGCTTCATGGCTAAAGACAAAAGCCAGCAAATTTAAATCTCCCAAGAAAGTGTTCCAATTTTCATTTTCAAATCTTAAAATGCAGAAGCAGCTTTTTGGCTATCATGTGCATGAAACACACAAGACAAATACCCTAAATATATGCTTATAACATAACACTCTATAGACTAAAGGTGGGTAAGTGACTGAAATTTCTTTAGCAGAAGCGTTTTGAATTCGTTGCCGGCCGATCCCGACATGTCGAAGATAAGAAACTACTGATCCTTGTATCTCTTCTCTACTTCCTCCAAACTCTGAATTTCCTTGTGATACTTACAAATGCGATAGATACACCTGCATAAGGATCGGAAGCAAATTATCCCAAACTGTAGAGACTCGTAAAAAAATCTTTCTCAAAGAAGGCTGTCAAATTGCTAGCACATACCAATAAAGGAGGCATGCAGATGCGCACAAAATTATATTCCTTTGAGATTTGTAGACCTGCAAAGCAGCATCCCAGACAGAACTTATTTACAAGCCAAGCCGAACATATGAATTCAAGAGATATTTCAGAGAACAACAACAGGCTCGTGTTCCTTCTGCATAAGTTACTCAATCAGGTCTAGCTAGCTTTATAACAAGTAACTGAGTGCTTAATTAATTAAGTAATTAATCATAAATAAGCTCTAAGAATCTAAGTAAGCCAATCATGAGATGTAGAAAAGCCAAAAAAAAAAAAAATGATTGGGAAAAGCAAGGCAACCCCTATGCGTGTCCTTGCTCAAAACGCTTTCTGAATGGATGAATGCACTATTATTATCCCCATCTTAAACCTTGTTGATGCAAATATAGTCTTTGAACCTTGTTGATGCAACACTGTGCCCCACCTTGGGAATTTAAAGCTACAAGGAAGTTCTAGAGCAAAGATATAAATACTAAATACTATGTAGTCCTGTGTACATCCACGGTAGAATCCTTCAATTGAGGAACGCTAAATTATTTAAGCCTCATTAATCCAAGTGGCAACATGAGATTCCAAGAAAATGCCGTACCTAAATTTTTAGTCTTACAACAAAAAAGTTTCCATTGGTTGATCCATAGCCTCAATTACATGGTATAAACCAAGTATGGACTCCAATGTGGGTTTGTGACACAGGTATTCTTTAAATATCCATCCTGTCTTTTACTTGAAATTTTTGGGCTTGTCAAGTTGGCTAAAAGAAACCACAAAGCATGGAATAGATATCTGGATATGTGTTGTACTTTATATAGATATATTCTAATTTATATTCCCATTGACTCTTTAAATATCTCTTCCTTAAATTCATTTATAATCAGTATTAACTCTAAATTGTTATTTTCCGTCAAAAAGAATAGAATACTTTTGCCCCCTACGAAGAATGGGAATGTATACAAAACCTCCTCCTCTTGTTTGAATGTACTTAACTTACCTTGACTACTAGGGGAGTTAGCCAACAATTAGCCTCATTAGAGTTTAATGCCATGTCTAATAAGGTGAAGAAGTAACTTAAAAACTTAAACTAAAAAGATAAAATTACATCTAGCTGCCTTTGCTCTTCATCTCTCCCTTCTATTGCTTCCTCCAATTTCTTTGTTTTCTAAGTTTGAGCTTTCCCAGCTTTCGCTCTACATTTAGGAGTTCACCCTCTTCATGTAGAACTAGATGTAGCTATTGTGGTGAGATTTTTGCAGAAAGGCATTGCTAGGTATCATCCATCAGCCCTATAGTTTCTTAATGAAAATGTTTAGCTTATGAAAGGTAGTTGGATGGTTTAAGTTAAAACATATTCAAAAAGAGGAAAACAGTTTGCTCATTTTAACTAGTCCTGGTCAAAGCGCAAATGGTGTGCTATTCTTTAGGAGCCTCTTCCACTTTCAGCCTTTATTATTAGCTTAGCAAGCATGCAGTTATAATTTGGGTAATGGGATTTTTCATACACCAAAAAGATTTAGGTAAATGAAGAATCAACCCAAGTTTGAATGTTTCATTTCGATTCTCAATAACCAAACGACTGCTAAAAAAGCAACAGAAAACAATAAATATTCAAAACTTCCTTTAAGAACATCCATAAATGAATTAGATCAATTTGCAGGCAAAGCCATGGAATCATAATATATATGGCCAACAGAACTCACCAAACAAATGCAAAATAGAAAAGCATTGAAAGTCACAGTATAAAATGCGCACATGAAAGGTACAACTTTGCATCTAACATTTCTTTTCACAGAATCTTTCTAGATTTGTTCCATTGCAACCAGAAATTATAAAATTTGACAAGAAGGACTTAAAATTGCTCCCACATACCAACATTCAGCACATTAAGCAATCCATATGCTTCATAATTTCACACATAATACAAAAAATGAACATAAAAAATTCAGATGGTCTTTTCCTAAATTTAGAAGTTTCATTTTTCTTATCCATGTCACTTGTTGTCTTTTCACCAAATCAGGCGAAAGTGCCAACCACTTTTCCTTTGTGATTGTAAATAAGATCCAAAATAGCTTTCTGTGATTCGAGAATCAAAGTTCAGGCAATTATAATCAAAGAACAAAACTATGTAGCCAACAACCAATAGTGGCAATGATATGGTAAGATTTGGGCGAGAAACATATAGGAGTTCGAACCATTTCAGATCTTGGAACTTGAAGACCCAAATAAATAACAGTAATTAAAAGATGAAGCAGAGACATTAACAATTAAAAGAGAGAGAGGAACTTAGGATTATTGCTATGGCTAAAATTGGTAAACAAACGAATCAACGCCCAAAACCCAGCAATATTTCATAATCAGATTTCGAAGATCGGAACAATCTAACACTTACAGATTTCTCGTAACGATCTCTCTCAGCAGCTGTGCAAATCTCAGAGGTACACATCAAGCGGTGCTCGTTCTTCCAATAGATATCTGCAAGCAAAAAATGAAAAAAAAAAAAAAACTTAAAACACATTTCATTAAAGATTGAAAAGACAAAGGAAATTCAACAGAGAGGAATAAGGCGAGAAAACCTAAGAGCTGGAATCCGGAAAAGGGAACAATAAACAGAGCAGGCTGCAGAATGAGAGAGATGAGAGACACCAAACGGTTCTTCAAGAGCTTGGGAGAGGGAAGAGTCAAGAGAAGAGCCACCGCGGCCTCTGCTGCGACCACGTATGTTAGAATCATCCACTGCAACGCCATGGTCAATCTCTCTTCGAGTTTTTTTTTTTTTTTAATTGGCCTGATTTATTTTCTTTCTCGTTTACCGGGCGTGCTTTTGCGTTCTCTCTTAACGGCCAAGGCAACCGACTGATATTTCTGGATCTTTTCTCTCTCATACTTCCTCGCCGTTGGATTCCGAAATGCTAGATCAAATACCATCAAATTACTCCACATTTTTATGGGAAAAAATGTTAATATATTATTTCACCCCTTTTTTATAATTTGATCATAATTTAATACTTAAAAAGAAAAAATTCATACACTTATATTTAAATTTTATTTTTGATAAATACTTAGTCCAAAACTTTAAAAAAATTAATATGATATTTTTTAATTAATAAAATTATGACATGTGATAATGTTACGTCAGTAATATCATATCAATATTTTAAAAAAAATTATATTTAAAAAATAAATTTTTTTTAAATACTGATGTAATATTGCTAACACATCACCATTCAACGTGTCACAATCTACTGATCAGAAAAATATCACATTCTAATTATTAATCCTTGAACTATCATGTATGACGAAATTAAAGTTTAGATATTAAATTATAAATTTTTTTAAATATTAAATTATAAATCGAGTTATAATTCAATAATAAATGATATATTAACCCAAAAAAATGACTTAACATTTGTTGCACGGATTGAAAAAAATAAATACACATGAAAAGAAAAAAAATCTACTTTTATATAATAAAATAGTAAATTTATATATAACTATAGTTAGCACACCCACTGTGGGTGAAAATAAAGAAAAAAATTAAATCTTTTTATTTTGAAAAAAATTAAAAAGTAAATAATTTTAAAAAGAGTGATACATTTTAAGAAGTTATTATTTTTTTTCAAAAAAAATTAATACCTTTATTTTATTAGTTTATGTTATAAATTTATTTAATTTTATTATAAATTTATTAACTGATTTAATATCATTTAATTTATTTTATTAAATTCAATTACACACAATATAATAATAGATAAATAAATAATAAGATATTTTACTATATATGAATTTTGAGTCTAGAGATTTAAGTGGTATTTGTAAAATGTTAAGACAATTTCATCCTTTCCTCTTTTTCTCCATATTTCATATTATCAAAACGGTGCCGTTTTGTTTTTGTCAATTGAAATGGAAAAATGAAACACAACTGTTCTTGTTAGTTCTTTTTTAACTCCTCGTCATTTTTTCCACACCTAATCTTAAATTTCTCTAATCTTTTTCCTCTCATTTGTTCACCTTTTCTCCACATATTTTTAGTTACCTACTCAAATCTTATCAGACAACTTTGATTGATCCTTTAATTTTTCGGGTTAAATTTGTCACAGCAGTGGAATAAGTTTCTAGGGATTCAAAGGGTGAAAAGTTGGTATCATCGAAGCTCTCATCAAAATAGAAACTGAAAGCTACTGTCTTTCTTTTTAATTCTTTAATATTTTTACTTGAATTTATCTTTAAATTTTGGTAAAAAAATGCAGAAGAAGATTGAGAAAATTGGTAGGTGAAACTAATCCCTTGGGCTCTTTTTCATTTTGGTTCCATCAAGTTCTTTCCTTTTCTCCTTAAATTTTCTATTGCCTAAGAATTTAATATTAACTATTTACAAAAAATAAAAAAATTATAATTAATTTCATGTAATATTTTTTTGAGATTTATTTATTTTTTCTGTTTCTCGGTTTGTCAATATCGTACACTTTTCGATTTGGGTTTCTTTAGATTTTGGAAAATTTGATTGGTTTGATCTAAATGAAGTTAGAAATATGAAGTTAATAGAAAATTATAAAAAGAAAATTGAGTTTCCAAGGGAAGAACAAATTGTAAACTAAAAGTTAAATGGTTTAGATTTGAAAAGCTTTTGCGATAATATTAGATGGCAACCCCTATTTAAGTGATGAGCTCTAGGAACTTTTGAATTTTGGAGTCTGAGCCTTATCATAAGTTGAAACTTTCAAGTGATTGAAGAATGGGCTAAAGTTGATTATGTAATACTTTTAGATCTTATTTAACTATCTTCCTTTTTGTGTTAATAATTCCTTGAACTATAAGATTATTAGATTTAATTGCTCTTTTAGTAGTATTTTTATATTTTGATTGTATCTTTATTTCTTGTATAATAGGTTATATTACATATTGACGGAAAGAAAACATTAATATTTAAACTAAGTTAAACATATGCAGTTGAAAGTAAACAAAAATATAGCTAAATTTTCTCAGGATCTCATTGAAGATGTATATGTAGTCGATCTCAGCAATTTGTACATAGATCTAATGTGGATATCTTACTTACTCAAAGATTCGTAACTCTGAATGTGTGAGTCCTTGCACGATTATAGCCATTTGCTTGGTTACTTTAATCTTTCTTTTAAGGTCACAAACAGTATAAGCGTCGAGTCTCTAATAATGATCCACACAAATATTTGTTGGAGTCTTCATGAGATCTGGTGGTTCTCCGGTGCTAGCTATAAGGCTTCAAAAGTATTAACCAAAAAGTAGGATGCAATCCCTTTCAATCTCATACCATTGAGAATAATTCTAGGAAGTTGCAGGGACGTGAGATAGGGTTGTAGGGAGGCCGGATGTGGCAAAGGCAGTGTTTTGCCTCCTATGGGTGGCAACTCCTCTCTCATGCTAGAAAACAATTTTTTTAACGTTTACCAAATCAAGAACAAGTTTATATCATCAAACATGAAAGTTGCACATAGAGCTTTAAGTAAAGCTAAGGTTTGCACTAACCTTGCTTAAAGATTTGGAAAGAATGGCGACTAAGGTTTTCTAAAGGCCAAAAAATATACCAGCCAGCTATAAACTCTTATAGATGTATATTTACACTACTCAAATTACCTTAGGTTTAACTAATAGGTTAACCGAGCCCATTCCTACCAAATCCAAAGGGTGGCGCCACCTTTGGTGTTTTTATAGGGATCTAGGTAAAACTCTTTTACCTAGTCCATTTAGGATTGGGCCCAAGCATTACCTGTTTAATATCTTAACTAATCCAATACCAATATGGCCCACCACTATTGTGCTTAAATCATATCAGGTCCAAATAAGATTTGTTCAAAATAAGGCCCATTTGACTCAATAATTAGGGCTTGCCTTATTTACATGAAAGAACATTTAATTCATAATTAAAATTTTTACTTAAGTAAAATAATTTTACTTCATGTAAATATTATTAAATAATTATCAAATAATTATTTAATTTGCCAAAAATAACTATCTAGCCCAAAAGCAAGATATCCCATGTACATGCCTACTATTAGACATGATCTTGGTAAGACATTCTTATCTTTACTGTCACATTAAGACATCTTTTATTAGATTTCACAAATCTAATTCATATCTTCAATAATATTTAATTGAACAAATTCCATTAAGTCTTCGTTATTATACCTTTTATTTAACTTGGTCATAATTAACTAAATATCGGATTTTAATCCAACATATCATCTTATTGTGTGTGACCCATTCGGTTTCGAACATGCTGGCAATGAATATAATTAATCTAATTAATTGCATCCATAGATCGAGAGTGGGATCTAGCAACCACTATAACCACCCAAATGTTGAATAGTTAATATGACCTTGGAGAAACTTTTTCGTAACTAGTTTTACAGTGTTATTTGATCATTTTACCAAATATCCAGAAACATCGGCATAGTGCAATCTCTACTCATGTATCAATCCATATGAAAACCTATAATTTATGGTTAACCTCATGAATTTAGAGAAATAATTTCTCCTAAATTTATTATGCATTAGCCAATGACTTTATCGAGTTAACAATGCCAAGAACAAAAGAGATATATCTCGGATGTCATTTGAAGTGATGAATCCTCTCTTGATGACTCATCTACCTTCATATGGTTCATGTCATACCTAAAACCACCTTATCATAGGCATCCATCTATTGTTGACTTGTTCACGATGAAATTAAAGCATGACGTTCCCTATACAAGATGACCTAGTATTATAAGTTAGAAGAGTAGTTAAACAACTAGCACGTGAGAACATTTTCATAGACACTTGAGTAACAATACTAAATGGAGTTCTCACATAGGCCATGTTTAATGACCTTGTTTCCATAAAACAAGCACACACATGCCATCCCATGAGATCGATTATTTACTTTACAATTAAGAAGGCATAAGATGTGCTAGTCTTTGAGCATTGTTAATGCCCCGTCTCGACAATACAATGACTAGAAACAGTTTTAGGAACATAGCTTTGATGCATAAGGATCCCATAATTGTAACTCGTTACAATTCCTTTGCATGGCCAAATGTATTCCATAAGCTTAATCCAATTAGTAGTTATTGATTGTCAGTCATATTACTAACATAAAAAAAAAACATTTTATCACTAAACTAAAAATCTTTTAGCACTAAACTAAGTTATTGGTTTTGCATTAACTAATATATGGCTTATCCTAGCTGACTGGTTGCATATACTAACATCTTCCACTTATACTAAGCCAATCGCTAACAAGTCTAATGCCAAACTTTTTGATTAGCAACTGTGTCTTAACTTGGACAAAGCTCTTGTATTATTGTGAGAATATGCTTCGGTCTTATTCATGATAATCTTATTATCAAAGTTATTAGTTATTAAGATTACAATGAGACCCAGATTCCAATTATATGGCTTATTAATTACTTTACCAACTATAAGAATCTTTTGTTAGCTTGTGAGTTAATGATCCAAATGTAACTCATTTCTTGAGCCTAGAAAAAGAGTTTGTTTATGACCTTTAGGATATAAACATGTAATCCTCTCTAGATTGGAACACTTTCCAAAAAATTACATTTTAACATCATGGCTATTTATCACTAAGTCGAATTATGATCTTTAACCTTTAGAGTCATAAATGCCTCCCATTAAATCCTAGATGTGTAGATTTAAAGGGAATTGGATTCAAAAACTGTTTTGAATCCTATAAGTTATAGGAAGTCTTGTATTTTGAACACCATTACAAGCGTATTTTTGAAAAGAATGTAACTACAACATAGAACAAAATTCTATGATTAATGATTTGTTCAATAAGGACTGAATCTAAGCACAGGATTACATAGCAGCAATCATCCTTAATTAGCATGTGAATGCCGTCTAATATTCATGAATCACAATAATATTTTAGAAACATTAATCACGATGACAAGCTTTAATCAATATCAATAAGTTACCATTACCTATGGTCATTTTCACTACTTCTTTCATTTAAGCCTTACAATATGTCATACATATTTAAGTACCAACTTTTAAAAGTGCATTTATCTTAGATTTGTCTTATATTGAATTCTGTAGGTTTCCTACTTTTGATTATATCAAAGTACACCATGCAATCTTTACTCTATTAATCTAGCTATCCATAACATTGACATATTTCTTTATCATTTTCTTTGTCTTTTTTCAAAAGAAAGTTTATGGACAATGCATGGATCATAATTGATCTAAAGTGTTCAAGTCTTAAAATACATCCTATCACATGAAGCTTGATTAGGCTACCTTCTAACATCTTCCTTAGGAACAATTCTTTAAGAATGTTGAACCTTTCATTATGATTATCCTTATAGAACAATTCTTTAAGGTTTCGGATGATTTCATGAGCTTAAATACCACATGTGCCTTTTAGAATTCAGGCATCATAGTAGCCATCATCACAATATGCCTTCATCAAGGTCATCAATACGAATTTGATAGTACCCTTGACCTAATAGGCTATTCTTGGATATGCCTTTCAAGTAGTATTAAGACAATCTTAATAATGTGTGACTAGTCAATGGAATTTGGTCCATTAAAACTTGTTAGCGCCATGTACACTCACTTAGCAATAGCCTATTAGTCATATTATGTTTATATCCATTATGAACCAAACTATTTTGTAGTTAATAATTTGCAATTTCAATCATTAAGCTTTTATAACTTTAATCGTTGTTTTCATTATTTATCAAAATTATAACCCTCAACCATAATCTGAGAAGTTTAATATGTGAATCTTCGTAATAAGCTAGAACCGCTTTTCATCCATCCATGACCTTGGAGATAGCCTAACAAACCATGGAAGAACTAATTAGGTAGGGAACCTAGCTTATTAATTGTATCTCTATGCAACTTCTAGATGAGTTAGGTGGTAACTCTTTACCTAAATGCATCATATGCATTTGACCTAACCAGTATTTCTAACCAATGTTATCGGTACCATACTAGTATCGTCTCAACCGGAAAGTATCGATTTCAACATATAACATACCGACGATAGTTTTGTTTCAATTTTGATTTTGGTCTATACTGATCGTACCAGCAGATACCGGGCGAAAATAGTTGTACCGGTCGATACATAATATAAGCTTGTAAAAAAAGTTAAAACAATATTGATCTTAAATCTGATGAATATTATACATAATCACTTGTAAATTTGATGAATATAAACATAATTATTTATAAATTTAACGATTATTAAAAAATATCTGCTTTACTACTTAACTGATTTTGATTTTCTTATATTTGATAAAGTTTTTTTTAGAACATTATATATAATTGATGAATATTTAATATATGAAATTTATTTAATCTCATTTATTTCATATTTGAAAAGATTTTTCGTATATATAAATCAAAAGTATTCAAACTCTGATAAACCCGAAATGGTACATCAAAACACACCAATATCGATATGTACCTGTACCAGAACAAAAATGGTACATCCACTGGAACGGTATTGATTAAAGTTAGCATGAACTTAAATTAAGGGTTTTTGTTTTTTGAAAATAGATTTTTTTTTCAAGCATCATAGAGACATTTTAGCAAACACATGATAAACTAAATTTAGTAGAAATATCAAACATGAATGAGCATTCAAACAACACCGTAAATCCACATTTAATTAATCCAAACATGCTAAAAATGTAACAAAATGCATGGTCATACTCAAAAAATGCTAGAATGAACATTTAAACATAAAATGAGCATGCGAAAATGAATTAAACATAGCAAAAATGCATAAACAAAGGTTGTTTTGATGGCAAACTAAAACAACTAAAACATGGTAGTTTTGGTCATCTAAGCAACATCAAAACATGAAGGAAGTCATAGAAATCCTAGAACTACCACAAGTAAGGCCACAATAATGCATAAGAGTCCTAACAAAGTCATGAGACCATGGATGGCTCACTAAGATGATGAAAATAATGAAAAATAAAAAAAACAAATGGATAAGGGAAAGGAAATATACCAAGAAGCCTTAAATTTTAGCCTTGCTTTTGAGTAGAAAATGACTTCAACATTAAGCTCACTTTCTTTCCTCTTTGCTATTAATTAAGAAGAAGCTTTTTGGTTATGGTATCAATGGAAGGGAGT
This sequence comes from Adansonia grandidieri, assembly GCA_038382065.1. NCBI lineage: Eukaryota > Viridiplantae > Streptophyta > Magnoliopsida > Malvales > Malvaceae > Adansonia > Adansonia grandidieri. The sequence continues at coordinate 444,233 of JBBYHK010000004.1, forward strand.
TTGGAGGGTAAAGATGAAGAAAATAGGAGGTTTCAGGAAAAGTCAAGGGGGAACTACGAAAGTAGTAAAAGGAAAGTGTTATTAGAGGCTGAAGTAACGATGCTGCATATCCTTTTGCTGAGTACGAAAATCATGTTAAATAGGTCCACGTTTCAACCATCAAAATGACTTAACGAAAGGGGCATTTGAGGCATTTGGCATGTACTATTTGATGAGTCATGGTAAGAGGAGGTGTGCTTACAATATTTAACTGGTCAATCTTCTTTAAGCCATGATTGAGTTGATCAAATGAGTAATCTCACCTTTGCCTTCATTAAGTCAAATTTTGACATAAAATGTCCTTTTACCAACTTTAGTGGACCTTTCCAAAAGGTGTTTATCCAATGTTTAAGGCCCAAAATAAATTCCATGTGATGTGAACGGAGCTATGCCTAATATTGGATGATTTTTTTTGCCAAAATGGTGGCCAAATTTGAATTTAATGAAAGAGAATGAAGGGTGAAAAGTGTATAAAATTAGGCAAAATCCGCTTTACGTATCGATACTCTGTGTTTTGTATCAATACATCTGGGCAAAAAATCTGGATTTTATTGATAAAATGAATTTGGTATCGACACAATGAACTTTATATCGATATATTTTAGCCAATAATCGTGATTTTAGCTATAACATAAATCTATATTGATATCATTGACCCATCTATTGATATTCTAACTTATGTATCGATACATCAATGGAATTTTGGATTTTGATGATGTGGAAACCCTGTATCGATACATCTAGGCTATATATCAATATATGCATGCAAAAATATGGATTTTTCATACCTGTTTCCTTGAACACCTTACTTTAGCCAAAAATGATGAGGAACTAATAAGCACTCCTCCAAATAACTTTGATTGTATCTTGGATGTCACCTCTGATGCCTTGGATGTTGGCTTGAGAAAATAAGATGTATATAGCTGCCCTTTTTTGGCTGTTGCTGAGTATTAGGAACAAGGTAAAGACAAATAGACACTATTTTGTCTAAGACAAAATGATGCCTCCTAAGTGCTCGCAAAAAAAAGTGAAGTTTGATTAATATTACGTTGTGATGGGTGTAGAAACCAAATTTTATCTGAGTAGTTTTTAGGAAACTCGTTATTTGGAATAATTCAATTAATCAGGCCACTTTTAATTTAAGTTTGTTAGATCCAAATTAGTTGGGCTTAATTCATTTTAATTTGGGCTTGTTTGGAAAAATTAAAAAAAAAAAACAAAAAAGACAAAAAAAAAAAAAAGAGAGCTTAAGCATGGCAACAGCATTTTTCATTTGCAGAACCAACCATGACAACTTCTGCCATGGATTTGGTTCCCATACCACTAACCATTTCAGTTTTTTTTTATGCATATAACCACCAGAGAAGAGAGCTGAGAGGAGAAGGAAAAAAGATAAAAAAAAAAAAGATATCTCAGAGGAAACAAATTCTTCAAGAATTAAAAAAAAAAACATATAAGAAAATCAAAAATTCAAAGTGGGGCTTTCTGGTTAAAAAGGTTTCGGTGCTTATTTTGAGAATTCCAAAGGTAAAAAGGAAGCTCATACGGAAGGGAAGAACATGCTAGAGTTTGGGAACGATCCAATGATGGACGACGGTCGGATTTGAGGTAAAAGGTTTGAACTTCTCTTGTAGATTTAAAAAAATCTAAAAAGATTTAGAAAAATCCGACTTCGATTTGGAAAGAGGAGGTCGAAAAGAGTCTAGAAGAGAAGTTTAAGAGCTAATGGTCGCGGGAAAGTGGCAGCCAGCAATGGTTGCCGACAGTCGATCATCGATTTTTGGGTTTTTATTTTGTGTTCTAGTCTTGGGGTGAGGAAGAAGAAGAAGCAAAAAAGAAAGAAAGAAGAAAAAGAAAAAGACAGAAAAAAAGATTTAGTGGCCTGGGTTTAAACACAGGCCACCCATATGAGGAAGAGAAAAACCAACCATTAAGCCTCACCCAGTCTTCAAGTATGAAGTGTCAAAAAATAGTTTAAACTGGTACTGGGACATAGGGTGACATTGTTATGTTTAAAGTTGTATTTTATCATTATGAAATGCTTGTTTAAATGCCTTTTGATGATATTTGTTTTATGACGTTGATTTTTAATATTGTTGATTTATTTATTTATTTATTTTATCATAATTGTTTGATGTGCTAATGTTGTATATATATATATATATATTTGAAAAAAAAACACTCCAAGTTAGATTAAGATTAACCCAAATAATGAGATTAATCTTGATCTATTATTTCACAAATTGACACTCTAATATTGGGGTAATATTAAGCCATTTATGTTGGGATTCAAGGTTAAAAGAAGCAAAATATATATTTTTTAAAATAATGGCCTTTTTAATGTCAAAATTTGTTCATGCCTTGATCTTTGCTTAGAATCCTTGTGTTTGTGACATGGTTAACAGAGCATTTCATCGTCCTAAAATACCCCAAGATTGTATAGATGAGCTTGCGAAGCCCATGTCACTCATTGATTTTTGCTACGAACATTCAGATGTCCATGGCTCAAATTTAGCCCTAAGAAATGCAAGAAAATCGAAAATTTCCTTTATTTTATGCGGGTAGCACTGTATTCACGACTTGAAAAATTATTTTTGAACCATAAATAAATTTTCATGAACTTTTGATATTTTTCTTATAAGACATCAAATCACCTTTCTAATGATGCCTTGCTTGCTCTCTGATCATTTCAAATAAAGGAGTTATGATTTTTTGAAGTTTTGCTGTTCAAAACCCTTGGAATAAGCAATTCACAATCTGTTTGGCCATTTCGGCCCACCAGATTTTTTTTGGATTTTTCACATAATTTTCATAAAAAGTTAGTTAAATTCCCTTCCCGAAAAAGGTATTTTTTGTGACTTAACGATTCATTATGAGTTTGGATAATTTTTCAAAGTTAGCTGCCCCACTTCCTAGCATACGTTGCCAGTGTCGAACCAGCATATTATATTAATATATATTATATTCATATATGTTATATAAAAAATAGAAATATTTTATATTGAATCTTAAATTACTATTTAAAAAATAATAAGAATAAAAAATATTTTATATTAAATTATTTAAAAATAACAAAAATAAAAATATTTTATATTAAATTCTAAATTACTATTTAAAAATAATAATAAAAAAATATTTTATATTAAATTTTGAATTATTATATAAAAATAATAAAAATAAAAAATTTATATTAACTCTCGAATTCTTATATAAAAATAATAATTAAATGTATGAATGACTATAACTAAATGTGACTTACCATAACTAAATGTACGATTCATCAAAATTAAATGTACAAATGAGAATAAATAAATGCATGAATGACTATAACGGTGAGTCGTACATTTAGTTATGGTCATTCGGACATTTAGTTACCATCATTCGGACATTTAGGTATAGTAATTCGTATATTTAGTTATACTCATTCGTATATTTAGTTATACTCATCCGTACATTTAGTTATAGCGGTCATACATTTATTTATGGAGAGTTGTACATTTAGTTATAATTATTAATATATTTAGTTATAGTCATTGGTACATTTAGTTATACTCATTCGTACATTTAGTTATGACGAGTCGTATATTTATTTATGATGAGTTATACATTTAGTCATGGTGAGTCGTACATTTACTTATGGTGAGTCGTACATTTAGTTATAGTTATTCGTACATTTAGTTATAGTCAATCGTACATTTAGTTATAGTCATTTGTACAGTTAGTTATACCCATTCGTACATTTAGTTATAGTGAGTCATACATTTAGTTATAGTCATCGTATATTTAGTTATAGTCATTCATACATTTAGTTATGACGAGTCGTACATTTAGTTGTGGTGAATTATACATTTAGTTATATAGACTCGTACATTTAATTATGGCAAGTCATGCATTCAATTATAGTCCTTTGTACATTTAGTTATACTCATCTGTACATTTAGTTAAAGTGAGTCTTACATTTAGTTATGGTGAATTGTACATTTAGTTATAGTCATTTGTACATTTAGTTATACTCATTTGTACATTTAGTTATTGCGAGTCGTACATTTAGTTATTGTGAGCCTTACAGTTATGGTGAATTGTGCATTTAGTTATAGTCATTTGTACATTTAGTTACATTCATCCGTACATTTAGTTATAGTGAGTCGTACATTTAATATGGTGAATCATACATTTAGTTATGGTGAGCCGTAAGTTTAATCATGGTGAGTTGTTACGTTTAGTTATGGTGAGTGGTATATTGAGTTACAGTCATCCGAATATTTAGTTATTGTCATTCGTACATTTAGTCATGGTGAGTTGTACATTTAGTTATAATCATTCGTATATTTAGTTATAATTATTCGTACATTTAGTTATTATTTTTATATAGTAATTTGAGATTTAATATAATTTTTTTATTTTTAAATAGTAATTCAGGATTTAATATAAAATATTTTTATTTTTTATTATACAACATATATTAATATAATATATACTATATAATTTATGTATAATATATGTTATTTTTAATTTTTTTAAGAACAATTTGAGATTTAATATAAATATTTTTTATTTTTTATTTTGTATAATAATCCGAGATTTAATATGAAATATTTTTTAATTTTTATTATATATAATATATTATTATATTATATTTATAATATTATATATAATATATAATATATTTTATTTTACTTTTGAAAAATAATTTGAAATTTAATGTAAAATATATTTTATTTTTATTTTTTAAATAATAGTTTTAGTATATATAATTTATGTATAATATATATAATATAAAAGATGGGAGTCGGTTTCCTTACATATACATCCCACCTAATATATATATATATATATATATATATATATGTGTGTGTGTGTGTGTGTGGGGTGGGGTTTGGTTCCCTCCCTCCCCCAACATGTATTAATAATATTTTGTATAATATATTTAATGTGTTATATAATAATAGAAAGTAATATATAAAATATTTTTAAATTTTTATTTTTAACTAATAATTTAAAATTTAATATATAATGTTTTTATTTTTATTATTTTTAAATAATAATTCAAGATTTAATGTAATTTGAGATTATTTTATAATTCAAAATTTAATATATTTTTTTATTTTATGAATTTAAGATTTACTATAAAATATTTTTAATCTTTTATTATTTTTAAACAGTATTTTTAATACATATAATTTATATATATTATATACTATATATTATTTTTTTAAATTGTAATTCAATATTTAATGTAAAATATTATTAATTTTAAATAATATTATTAGTTTATAAATAATTTATATAATACATATTATAATTTATAATATATATTATATTTTATAATATATTTATATAAGGGGTCGGTTCTCTTAACCAAAGGAGCCTACCCCTAATCGTTGCTGCATGTAGGGCTGTGCATAAGTTGGTTTAAACCGACTTAACCGACTTAACAATATAATTTGGTTAATTCGGTTCGGTTAAGTCGGTTCGATGGTTATGTCGATTTTTTATATCGATTTATTTGGTTAATTCGATCGGTTATCGGTTAGTAAAATTATTATCCGAATTAATCGAACTTTTAATATTTAATATTTAATAATTATATATTTATATATATTAATAGCCTAATTAAACTCATTCTCAAATCAAATATACAACTATTAGTCCAAGACCTAATAATCCGATTTGACCGAACTAACCGACCAAACCGACCTAAATTTACTCTGTTCGATTAATTCGATTATGATTAAAAATATCGATCAAATTTTTTAACTAAATCAATTAATTTATTTTAAAATTTTTTTTATCGAATCCACCAAATACAAAATCTTAACTGCACGAAAGAAGAAAGCAACTAATAAAAAATAAAAAAATAAAGAAATAATTAAAATTTTTTATTAATAATTTTAATAATTATTTTTTTAAATCTCTTTATATTTTATTTTACCCGATTCCAGTTTTTAGCTTAAGTGACATTTATTGTCGTTTGAGTACATATTTTATTTTGTCTCATTTTTTGAATTCCTATATTTCTTATTCCATTTCTATAAACTGTTTCAAGCTTACATCATGACCTATACTTGTAGGTCTGTGCAGGTGCTACGATAATGACGGCTCTGGCTACGTGGAGACACCGTATGCAAAGCTAAAAGATTTCACGAAAAAGCACAATTTCGAATGAAAATAGAATTTTGGAGAACATGTGGTTTTTTTTTTTTTTTTTTTTTTTTTTTTTTTTTTTTTTTTCAGACATAAGGAAATTAGGATTATTTAGACGCACTTTTTTCTTAATTATTAGTACAGTTATTTAGCATTATGATTTTTCATTTAAATTAAAAATTTTTAAAACAATAATTAAATCTAAGATATGCATCACTGTAATGCATGTTTTAAACAAGCTTTTACCATTAAACAATGTTTTGGTGAGTTATTTCTTCTAATGGCAATTTGACGTAATTTTAAAAAATTTTAGTTGGACTAAAATTTGATATGATTTTGTATATTAATTTAAAAATAAATTATTTAAGTAATTTTTATTACAAAAAAAAATAATATTTATAATTTTTTTAAAAATAAAATTTTCATTTATTTATTTATTATTAATACGTAATAAAAACTCAATAAATAATTTTAATGTAACTTACAAAAATTTTAAAAAAATTAATTATAATAAATATTGCACCCACTTTTTAATATTTTATTTAATGTATTTTGGTGTACTAAAATCTCTCCATAGATACTTTTACAGGGTTTTGCAGTCTGACAAATGATGGGACAGGAGAGAAGATGGCTTAGTGAAAGCGACTGACAGCACAGTTTTCTAACTAATTGCACCGCCCAACACTCAGGGCCGATATTTTACGATTTTGTTTTTTTTTTTTTTTTTTCTTGGCCGTTGATATTCATTACTAATATTCATCACAAAATTTATAGCGAGAGTCGAAAACGCCCCGCAACTAGAAAATGGGTTAGTTATACATGAATGATCGAAGGTGCTAAGGCAAAACCAAAAGGACAAAGTTTTCTTATTTGTTAAATAAGGATGTGCAGGTGTTTCGTGTAAGCATGTCCAAATCCATTACGGTATTTTGAATTAATCACCCATTTAACAACATGTTAAATATACATTTGTTCTTCAACCAAGAACAAAAAGAAGAACAGAAAGTACGTGGTTTCGTCCAAAATGAATCATCCTTTGCCTCTATACATACCTTTTCACTGTTGTTATGCTGTGAAGCAATAAACAATTTGATATACGAAACTTAAATTTGCAGAAATCATAATACAAATATAAAATAATAATAAAAAATTGATTTTTTAATTAAATATTATTATGAAAATACTTTTTAAAAAATTATTTTTGAATTTAAAAATTTAAATTTTAAAATTTTCGTTAAAATTAAATTATTCATTATTAATTCAATATTTAAAAGAAAAATAAAAAAATTCATCACATGTCCCGGTAGATCCTGTCAACACTATATACTTCCTTGACAAAAGTGTTTGTGTTTCGTAGAATTTGATTAATGAAAATCATCTGATGATATCGTGGGGTTAAAGTTACAGTTAGCCTCCCATTGCAATATGGTTCCGTTGTTTCTGTTCCTTTCCCTTTATTATTATTTTTTTTTTCTGTTTTTCCTGTAAACCATGTACAAAAATAGTGAAGCACTGTGGCTGTCTTGTGTTTATGAAAATATATACATTAAGCTCCATCCTGCGGATTAAATATATATAAAAGCGAAGGTGTCCTTCATTGCAACATGACTGATACATCAAGGAAAGAGAGAAGTACAGAACTTAGCACACCATCAGATTTTAACATCATAATATAGCAATGCTGGTTACAATGTTTTCGATAATATTGATGTTAGGGGAATTCTTGAAATGGCAATCAACCAGCATTTACTTAATTAAAAGCTTAGTTATTTTTGGCACCCAATTCAGCAACTGTTCTAATTTTCTGCAATTCCTGCTTGGCTTCACTAATCTACTGACCCTCTCGTTTCTGTTGGTCACTGCTCCAGCTCGAAATATTCATTTCTGTTGCCTGTTTGAAACAAGTTTCAGACATGGAAGAAATTAGTTATTTGTGCTAACTATCAAACCTAAAACGAGATGCTCAACTTAACGCACACAATTTAAAATTTAACTCATATAAGGTAACATGATTTTATATGTAGAGAGAGATGAAAAAGCATATCACATAACAAACTTGAAAGGAGTAACACGCGAAAATTACGTATAAGAATACTAAAATAAAAGGTATTTCTAATTGATTTTAGGTTTTGATTCTTAAAAATTCATTTCTTTTAACAATTCATTCCATCATCTTCCATTTTCCGTAGTTACCTTAGTGACGGTAGATAGATTAAAAATCGCAACGTCGAAAGAGGCTCATATAGGAATCTCTATATAAATATATTATGAAAGGGAACAAGATAAAGCATAATGAATTAAAGAATCAGCAGTGATGGGGACATATTTTGATTATGAAAAATGGAACATACAGGGTGAGATGATTGGGGATTAGTTATTGCAAGCTCCCTCAGTTGTGAATGCATGGCTTTGATGAAAGCTACTGTTTCCTGATGAGGCTCCTCCATGGCTTCCTTTAGCTTACTGAGTGCCGAACAATATGCTTCCTGCCAATGTGTTATCATATAAATAAGCGAAAAATTATGACATTCATTTGTTCGGATAATTTTTTAAATTTTACAAATAAAATTAAAAGAATTAAAATATATTTAAGAAATGATATTTTAAAAAAATAAAATATAAAACCATCTCTTAATTTGACTTATGAAATTAAAAGAATTGGTTGAACAGAGGACAATAGTACAAAATAGAAAAGTAAGATTGTGTATTTACTGAATTATTTATTTACCCTCATTTAGTTATGATTCTTACAAAATTAAAGCAAATTTGCAGGCATTATATTAGGACCTAGATTGTAGTACTCTACTGTATAAAATTGCAACGTATTAATGTACGAATGTGTAAAAACCATTTTCACCAAATATTTTTTTTAAAAAAAAATTCTATTATTGATATAAAAAAATAAATTTAAATATAATTATATTACTTTTCTTTTCTTTCTACCTTTGATTTTGAGATTTAAATGTATTAAAAATACTTGGAACTTTCATGAAGTGTTGATCTTTCAAATTCATATCAAGACACAATCATTCTTATAGCAAATAGCCTCAGTTTCTAGGGTTCATTTTTTTTTAATTTCTTTTTTTTCTCTAAAAATTAAAATAGAATGACTATGGATGGTCGAATTATTTTAATCAATGAATACTCAAAATCTTGCAATATCTTTATGTGTACATAATATATTATATTAAAAATTTATTGGAATATATTTTTATATTTCATTACTGACCTTTTTCTTCCTCCTTTCGATCTATCTTATTCTCCCCTCCTTGTTTTCCTTTCTTTCCTTTTCTCTTCATTTCTTCCCTCTTCCAATTATATCATTTTATTTTGTTAATTTTTTTTTAAATTACATAACATTTTTGGGTACACGTTATAATTAGATGTTTTTGGACTCACCATCACTAGCTTAACTAATGGATATAGTCTGGTGCTAAATTGAATATAAATTTCTGACATCATAATTCATAATAAGTTATTAAAATAAATAAATTAATAATTATTAAAAAATTACATAGCTTTTAGAATATTAAAAGGGTGACAAAAAATCTAAGAACGAAAAAAAAAGAAGAAAAAAAGGCTATATCTATGCAATTGATTTAGTGTGAACATTATTTATTTTTAAATTTTATTTTTGGTAACATTAAATGAAACTATTTAACATGCTATCAAGATAAAAATGATTATATATATGTATATATATATTAGTTTCATATAATGGTTAAATTCATGATTAAGAAATTAAAAATGAAGTCTAATCTATATCTCTGCTATTATAAAATCCTATTTGAGTTGGTGTCACACCAATTCAATTAAGGAAGTTACAAAAAAAAGCTCAAATAAAATTTTTACAGTAATTATAAAATTAAGATGTTTGTGTCTTTTTTTTAAAAAAATAAATTAACTATTTAAATTTTCTTTTTATTAAAAAAAACTACTCAACTTCTTATTTAAAAAGCAACTTTCCATTTTTTATTTGAAAAAAATAATCATTTTAAATAAAAATATATATTTTTAAAAAAATTAAATAAAAAGAAAAAAATTTCACCCACTTTTGAGGGCGTGTCAAAATCTAGCCATTTACGAAGGTTTTTTTTATTACATTTGTATCACAAGTAAAGTGATATCAATATAGTTAGCAAAAATTCAAAAAAAATTAATTAACTAAAAAAATTAAATAAGGATAATTATGTATTTCAATATGTTATATATATATTTACTAAAATTTAACTATTTACTTCAAAAAATGAAAAACCTATCTATTTTCTAAAAATACTGCCCACTTCAAAAACTACCTTCTTTTACATTTAATTTTTTAAAAACATAATCTAATTTTTTTTAAAAACATAATCTAATTTTTTAAAATTATTTTTCACTTAAAATTATAGTATCTTTAGTGGTTACAATAAATGGAATCACAAATATTTAACTTTTTGTTGGTTTTAAATTCTAAAAATTAGTTTTTCGATCTTTTAAGATAAATAGTAAATACCAAATTTATCACTTTATTATAGTTTAATATTAAATTTATTGTTATTAGATTTGGTTGATTTTGACCCAATATTAACAAAATGGTGCCTGCACTATCTAGGGAATTTTTAATGAGTTAACAAGAAAACAAATGAAATTAAAAAGCTTGACAATAAAAATAATAAAAAATAATTTTTTTGTCAACTTTATATTTTTTTTTTAGTACGAAGTGTGAATTTACATTTCATAATTTTTGCTTCTTCTTTAGAATTTATTTAAAGCAAATATTACTTAATAATTTATTTTTGTTTAAAAATAAATAAAAATAAATATAATGACAAAATTCATTATAATTAAAAATTAATAGCAAAATTCAATATTAAACCATAATATCTATACCATTAATAAAGTGACTCTATCAAAATCCGTTCGACCCCTCTTTTTAACTTATAAATTGAAATGTTCTTATGAAAAATAACAACTTAAAAAATAAAGCAAAAATTGTTTAACCCTTAAGAGCATTTTTTGTGTTAGGGCTAGGCTTCTCCCTTGAGGGATACAACTTTTTTGGAAGAAGTGCAAGAGACAAAGAAGGTATTTTAAGCAACAAACTAGGAAAATTTAAAAGAAAAATATAATTTTTATTTTTTAAAAAGTTGAGATGTTTTAAAGTAAAATAAGATAAAGCTTCTCTTTTTCTTCCATTTTTTCAATGAAATAAGTGATTTATAAATTTAAGAGATGAACAGAACTTGTTTATTTTCACTTTTACTTATAAGAAGTAGATAAGTAGAAAAAAATAGTTCAAATGGGCACTTAAAGTCAAGTGACATAAACTAAGCCGACGAAATAACATAAAAAATTAAATTAGATTATAATAAATTTATATATAAGTGATAAAAATATTATTTAGTATGAAATTTAAGTTTTTAATTAATTTTATTTTTAAAATATTCACACCTAAGAAATTATCCTCTATTTTATGTAACTTTATATTTTTTTATTACTTTTCATTTTTTTTTCTTTCATCCACTGCCAAAATCTAGTGTAATAAATTGTTCTTTTTCTCTTTTTCTTAAAATGCGGAAAAGGATCTAATATTCACCAGATTAGCTTATATATATATATATATCCTGCTAGTCAAGTGTAATGTTTTAGAAGGGAAATGATTATAAAAAAAGCCATGTCTTTTAGAAAAAAAAACTTTCATCTATATTTATTATAAAACTCTTTGATTAAGTTCTTGCATGAATCAAGCCTTTGACTGAATCATGTGATGAATCAAGTGACTTTAATTAAATTGAGGAATTAACTTAAAAACTAAACTATAAAAACAAAATAATAAGCCTATATTGATAATTTAGTTACTTTGAAAAATTAAAAAAAAAATTATTTATTTGCTCACCATTTAAGAATACAATATATACAATCATTCAACTTTTTTTTTTCTTTATCTATTTTTTCTTTTTTTTTTTCAATTTTTCTCCACTTTTATTCTAATGTAGTAATAGTAGAATGCATATTATAAAAACAATGCAATCCACTTTTTACTATGTTTTCTTAGTATTATTTATTTATATATAGTAACTTTCGGTTTAGACTTCTTAGGACCGATGATAATTTAGATTATATTAAGATGATTGTAAAAAATAAATTTTTAATAGAAAAAATATCATTTCATAATTATTTAAACATTTTTAAATGATATCATTCACTTACAAAAGACCGAATTAACTTAATATTTTAACCTTAATGTTCATTATCTCATAATTGGTTTTTATTTTTTACAAAACCATTTTGTTTTAAAGTTTGAAGCAAGTTAAAATTAAATTAATTCTGTTTGATGACTATATACAAGACATGTACTCTCCTTTAGGGTAAGTTAATTTAGTGTTAATTGATAATGTATATATGTATAAACTTCATATTACCCTAAAGCTAATATAATTAATTTGAAATTGGAATGGATAAGAGAAATTAATAAGATAATGTACCATGAAGAGGTCTAATTCTGAATTAATGCCACAACAGGGATTATGGTAGTCATCAGCTCCCCTTTGATTTGACTCGTTATTTCTGCCACTGTCGGCAATGCCACCAACCTGAACAAAATTAAATAAATATATGCTGCTGTACCAAAAAAAAAAATGCAGAAGAAATAAAACAACAAAATAAATAAATAAATACCATTTGAATGAAAGGTTAATTATTGCCTGTACACGGTGGGATTTTGATCTAACAGGATTACCTCATCGTCAATTGAGATAATTGATGAGATATTTTCAATATATTTGCCAGTAAAGAAAGAGGGAAAAAAAGTTAAGGGCAGAACCAGGTTAGAAGCTTACATTAAATGGTGGTTTGGTTATTGGTTGAGCACAGAGCTTGAGACTCATGTTATGTTAGTTAGGAAATATTATGGATTTTTATTATGTTAGTGGGAAATATAACGTTAGTTGTATACATATATATAACCAGACAATTAATAGATTTATATTATATTTAAGTGTTTTTATGTATTATATATAATCATGTTTGTAGATATATTTGTATGCATTTATATATGTTAATATTCGTGTTATGTCGATTTTGATATATTGATATATTTGTGTTACGTTTATATTTTTTTGTATTATATCATATTTTATATTATATTTTAAAATTTTGATCATAATGTGTAATCATAATCGGGTCATAGATATCTTTGTATATAATATAAGTCTGGCTCTAAGCTAATTAAAACTTCTAGGAAGGTAAATCATATTAGCTATAAACCATCATACAGAACAACCCTAGCTCTAAATCAAATTGTAGTACAAAGTTTGAACCCTAAATCGCAAGGTAAAGTTTAGTCATTAGCTTGAGTACGTGATAACAACCTTTGGATCTAACAATTAAGAAGTATGATATTTGGAGCACTTCATTCATTAATTAACGACATCAATCTCAATTAATTAGAGTTAGTACATAAGAAATTATATTGTTTGAATTAACTCACACAATTGAAGAGATATATATTTCGATTAGATATCTATAAAAGAGATATCAACCTTTTTTTATCAAAATTTTATCAATATATTAATATGATGAACAAGAAGTATTTTGAACCATTCTTTCTTTCTATCTTCTTCTCTATTAAATCAAGTATCTTAGACTTTATTTGCAATACAAAACTAAATATAGAAAAATACCATTTTTGTTCTCGTCAAAAGACATAGGTAAGACATAGGTTTGATTTTACTAATCCAAAGTGATTGAAGCATAGGTTTATTGTATCCTAAAGTAATCGGCGAACTTCTTTTGTTGCCGTAATTGATGGGAGCTAAATAATTCAAGAAGAAAGAAAGTGACAATTTACCGCAGGCCTTGGAGTCATTTTCTTTTCATTTAACTCGTTTTCTTAAATCAATCAATTTCATATCCATTAACTTATAACATTAACCATATTGAAACTTCCACTTTCTAATGTTAGTGCAAAAGGTTGGACCTTAAAAATTTTGAAAAGTAATAAAGAATAATGTAAACAGCTTGTAGCAAATAAGGAAATCCTTTGAGGAGAGTTCATCATTTGGCCTAGTAATGAGGGATGTGATATGGAGTTTATAACCCTGACTGCTAAGAAACTCTGAAGAAAAAGATTTATTTTTTGAAGTATCTTGAAGCAGTTCAGAAATTGCTACATGCATAATTTGTAATATAGCATGTAATTTAGTGAAGATCAGCCATTGGTATAGTTTTTAGACAAAGATACGTAGAAGAAGGGAAGGAGAGAAGAACCTTTAAGCAGTTGAGGTGATTCTCAACGAGCCTCCTATACAAAGGATGACTAGAAATCCTGGCCTTGAGAAGCTCGTCTTCATCTTCCTCATCGTCTTCTTCTGCTTCTTCTTCTTCTTCTTCTTCTTCTTCTTCCTTGTCATGATTATCATCAGTAATGTCTATTTTGGCCTCCATATCCAATTCCTGTGCAGAATGCGCAGCTCCAACTCTTTAGTTTTGCCATATTTGTAAAGCTACATTAATTAGAACTGAGAGCCCAACTGCCCACCTGTGGTACTATCAGCTGGTATCAAAACTTTCAGCACAGATAGTCCCGTATTTGGAATGACCCATGCATGCATAAGTTGAAGGGTATCAGTCAGATAAACTGAACCACACTCATTGAAGTGGTTCCCTTTTTCCACTGCCCAGCACTCTCTCTACCTGTCTTTTTACATGAACGAAAGCAACATTTCAAAGGGTGGTGGTTGCTTGGTCCTCGAGTAATGGGAAAGCTCTTATGATACACCTTTCTTCCTATTTTTGGGCCCAGGCAAGGGCAGACCTGCGCTGGTTTGTCTTTATTTGACCTTTGGCACTGTTCATTCCCCAACTTTTTCGTAGCGGAAAATCCAAATTCGTTACTGTTTGTGACGGTACCCTTTCCTCACCCTGCTGTGTTTGGACTTCAGAAAAGACCTTATTTATTCACTGGTCATTGGTTCTCTCACTTTTATTGTTGACAGATCGACACGTACTGCAATGTATACATAATTGCCATACAATTATATTTTAATGTTTTTTTGATACAAACAAACAAAACAGACGAGATGTTCATCAGGGCTACCCTTCTTCTCTCTAATTATTTGATGGTTTTAGCAAATTTGCATTTACTTCGAAGTGTCCCATATCTGGAAGTGGCTGGACTATAAAAATGAAGTGTCTCATGTTGGAGAAGCTAAATAAGCTTGGATTATAAAAATGAGGTGGCTCTATTTATCCAAGAAAAAAAAAAAAGTGTCCCATATCCGGATAGTTTTTGAACCCTCTCCCCATTCATCCAATTCACTCCGATTCTTATAGTTTTAGTAATGAAAATTCAAGATCTGGTTACCTCAATTATAAAAAAAAAAAAAAATTGTGTTTGAGCAAACAGTTGCGTACATCACTTATATCTGGTAAATTAACATGAACATAAATATGTTAATCACTATAAAATTTAGAAAAAAAAATATAAAATGATCAATAACAGTTTTTAGAAGATAAAAAATCAGCTTTTACAGTTATTCTGTAAACCTATGTCTTTATAAAATTTGAAGATAATATTCATCTTTAATACTGTTAAATTAGGGATGTGGTTTGTCTTTAATATAACTAAAATCAAGATAAAGAAGAATTTTTTTTTTATCGTTCTCTTATCTCATCTCTAAAAATCTCTTATTTTATAGTGAATTTCTAAAGTAAAGTTTGAATTTGTATTTGATCAATTTAAGTCATATCAATAAGTATTTTATAAAATTTGGATTAATTTTGGATTCGATTTGGAGTTAGGTTTGATTTGCTTCTACACCTAATATTTTGTACATGATAAAATTATATGAAATGAACATGATACGAGAAAAATAATAAAATATGATAAAATTCAATATGGCACAAAAATGATATGAATACAAAATAAATATATAAAAGTGTCAAAATCTATATAATATGAATTATTAACTTGTCAAAAAGTTATAAAGATATATAGCACGTTAAACAAAATTATAACATAAGAAAATAGCCAAACATGGCAGGAATATGGGAATTACCGAATCTGATTTATTGTTCGGATTTGAACTTGAACTATTCAGGTTCGTATCATTTGAGTTGAATTTATTAACTTTTAAAATCAGACTAAAACTAAAATTTAAATAAATTGTTTGATTTAATCATATTTTATTAGAATTATATTAAACATAAAAAGTAAAATAAATAATAATTTAAAAATAAATAATTTTTTTTATATCTTTATACTTTAAATTAAAGTTATTTTTTATGTCAATAAAAATTTGATATTTTACTTTTTATTAATTAAACTAATTTTTTTAATGTTTTATTGTACGTAGTTTTTGTTTCAGCACTTCACTTCTAATAAAATTCCACAAAATCATCTCAATTTTTCCTTTTTTATGCTAAAGAGATTTCAATTTCAAACATTCAAAAATCATATTTTTTCTTAAGCCAATCTAACATTAGTGGATTAAAACTAACTATGAGCAATAAATGTAATATACTAATATGTCATAGGCCATATTGATCTCGAACCAGTGGATTCGAAAAGAAAGGATAACTTGGTAACAAAAATAACCCGAACCAACCAAAATGGATATAGAATTCATCACCAAAGTTGGAAGATTCAAAGAAGATAACAAGATTCACCACCAAGAATTACTCAAGAAGATATTGAAATACACCACCAGAAGGATATAATTCAAGGACACAGAAAACCCAAAATAACCCGCCACTCTATAAAAATCCACTAAAAAGATACAGAATTATGGAAGTTTCAAAAGAGAATTCACTTTCATTTCGTACATGATTATAAAAGTCTCGAAAGAGAATTCACTTTCATTTCATACTCAATAATCTGCCAATTACATTCTAAAGGGATAATTTAAATACTAGTAGTTGGAACAAACCTCCAAGCCTTAGGAAATCTGAAAGGAAATAAGAGAATTACTAAAATTTAATGTAATTCACGAAATTAAGGTAATCATAATTTTAAATCCCTAAAATTTAGCAAAACTGTTTGATAAGTAATCATAATTCTAAATCCCTAAAATTCAACAAATCTATTTGATTGACCATTTTGTATTGCTAACGCTATAACTTCCTCCACCAAAGTCCAATCAACACATTCTCATACATTCTGGAAACTAGACTTACAATTTTTCTATCCATACATAGTATGCCCTTTAACTCCTCTAGTATCAAAGCTGTCACCCCTTTCAAGTTGACCTATATGCATGATTACTACTTTCAATGCACCAAAATAAAAAATTGTTATTTCTTCGAACCATGAGTTGCATGGGTTGCTTGGCTTGCTTCCATGAATGTAGACACTATGGTGTCAATCTCCCTTGGTTGAAAAAGACTTCTCCTTAACTTTAAATTGGTTTCATCACCATGATATGAAGAAAGATGCGCTATATTGAATGTGCTAGAAACCTTAAAATCTTCTGGAAGCTCTATATTGTAGGCATTCTCACCAATGTGCTGGAGCACTTTAAATGGACCAATAGCTTTTAGTGTAAGCTTCATATATTTTCCTTATAGGAAACGTTCCTTACGAAGATGAACCCACACAAAATCACCAACTTTGAACTCAACATGCTTGTAATGCTTATTAGTTGCTTTATTGTACTTTTGATTTTGCCTTAAGATCTAGTCTCAAATTTACTCATGCATCTCCTTAATATGCTTAGCTCTCTCTATAGCATCTTCATTGACATCTATGTTAGTTAGATAAGGAAAGATCGATAGGATTGTTGCCATACACTACTTCAAATGGGTCGCATCCATAGTTTGATTAGTGGAACAATTGTGGGTAAATTCAATTTAAGCAAGAACCAGATCCCATTGCCTAATGTTCTTTCCCAAATAGCTCATAAGAAGATTTTTCAAGCTCTTATTGGTAATTTCAGTTTGCCTATCAGTTTAAGGATGATGAGAAGAACTGAAATAAGGTTAGTACCAAGTTTCCTCCAAAAGCTGTGCCAAAAGTGACTTAAGAACTTTGAGTCTCAATTCAATACTAGAGTCTTAGGAATGCCATGAAGTTTCGCAATCTCCTTGGAGTACAAGTCAGCAACATGAGAAGCATTTATGGTTTTCCTACAAAGAACAAAGTAAGCCATCTTTGAAAATCTGTCAACAACCACTATGATAGAATCTTTGTCGCATTGAGTCCTAAGCAAGCTTATAATAAAGTCAAGATTAACATCCCATCATGGAGCATAAGGTATTGGAAGTGGCATGTTTAAATCGGTGTTTTGCCATTTACTATTAGCCAAATAGCAAATACTGCATCCTTAATATGCTTCATGACATCTCTCCCCACCTTAGGCCAAGAGATTTTCTTGTACAGGGGTAAGTGTTTTGTTTCTACCAAAGTGAATACACAAGGTTCCACCATTTGCTTTAATAATAATGGCCTATCTAAAATAACATTGAGAAACACACATGAAATTAGCCTTAAAAGAATACATCATGTAACAAGAACTAATTACTTGGACCTTTTTTGCAAGCTTCCTAAACATGGCCAAAATCATTATCTTCCTTATATTGTTCTTTCACAATCTCATATCCCATAATCTTTACATTAATAATGGATAACAAAGAATGCTTCCTACTCAAAGTATCGGCCACCACATTTTGAGCACTTGATTTGTAGTTGATAATGAAGTTATAAGCTTGAAGGAACTCCACTCAAGTTGCATGTCTAGGTTGAGTTTGTGCTGGTTGTTGATGAACTTTAATGCCTCATGGTCAGAATATAGCACAAATGGTTTGACAAGGAGATATTGACTCTAATGGAACAATGCTTAATATATAGCATAGAACTACTTGTCATAAGTTGAATACTTCTTACGAGAATCATTTAGTTTCTCATTAAAGAAGGCAATAAGCTTTCTTTCTTGGCTTAAATAACACTAATACCCAAGTTAGAAGCATAACATTCAACCTTAAAAACTTTATTAAAATCTGGAAGTGATAAAACAAGAGCTTTGTTTACCTTCCTTTTGATGAGTTCAAAATTGGATTGAGCCTTAATGAACCATCTAAAAGATTTTCTTTTAAGCACTTGGTGATATAAGACACTATTGAACTAAACCCTTTTATAAATTACCTATAAAAGGAAACTAGCCTATAGAAACATCAAATGTCATGTAGTGAAATAAGAAAAAGGCTAGCTTAGTATTGTTTCCACCTTGTTAGAATCTATTTCAATTCTATCTCTAGTCACAACATAACCTAAGAAGACACGACTGTTGGTGAAGAATTTGCACATTTTCAAGTTAGCATAGAGTTTATGCTCTCTTAATATGCCAAAAATCTATTAGAATGATTTAAATATTCCTCCTCACTTCTACTATGCAGAAAAATTTCATCAAAATAAACAATAATAGATATACCAATGCAAGATTTAAAGATGTGAGTCACGAACTGCATGAAGGTACTAAGAGCATTAGAGAGGTCGAATGGCATTCGTATAAGCCATCCCTTGTTTTGAAAGCTATCTTCCACTCATCACCTGGCTTCATTTTAATTTGGTGCTAATTACTCCTAAGATCGATCTTTAAAAAGATTGTAACATCATAGCACTGATCAAGAAGGTCATTAAGTCATGGAATAGGAAACTGGTAGTCCATGTTATCTTGTTCATAGCATATTATCCATACACATAGGCCATAACCATCCTTTTTTGGAATTAAGAGAGCCAGTATAGCATAAGGACTCATATTCTCGCTCATCATACCTTTGGCCATCAATTCTTGAACTTATCTTTATAACTCAGCATGCTCTTTCGATCTTATTCTATAGGCTGCCTTTTTTGGTAAAACAACCTTGGGAACAAAATCAATGCAATGTTGGATATCTCTCTAAAAGGAAGGCCTGGTGGTATCTCTTTCGACACCATATCATGGAATATTTCAAGAATAGGCTTCATAATGGAGAGCTGTTGATTTTCAACTTCATTTTCCTCCACCATGACAAATGCATACATTTTTCCTCCTATCTCTAACTCCTTTATGCAATTAGTTTGAGTTAGTAAAATATTTCCCTCTCTTTTAGATGGTTTGGGAATATCCATAAGTTTAGAAGGACTTAAAATGATTTTCAACCATCTTTAACAAAAGAGTACATGGGTTCTCTTATCATAATGCTAATGATGGCCAAGAAGTAAATGACATGTATCCATAGGATAGATATCACACTAAACTTCATCTTTGTAGTTCTTTCCAATAGAAAATGGTGCTAGGTAGTGCTTACCCACTTTAATCTTATTAACTTTTTGGAGCCAACAAAGTTGGTAAAGATTAGGATGTGGGACTATTTTGAGGTTCAACTTCTTAACCATCTCAATAGACACCATATTTTTAAAGTTGCCACTATCAATAATCAGAACACACACTTTTCTGTGGGTATTGCACCAGGTGTGAAAAACATTCTTCCTTAATCAGTCCTCATTTTCACCTTCACAAGTAATACTTAGATTATGTTGAATGACAATAGATAAAACTTGAGCAGCATAGGTTACTTTACTATCATCCTCTTGCTTATGGACATCTTCATGTTTTTCTTTTTTTAGATCTTCAATCTTTTCTTTCACTAAGTAAGAATTCTACGATTTGGATATGCTAATGCAATATGCCCGAACTCTTAACACTTGAAGCTCTTACAAGAACTGAAATTTGAAATGTTAGGTTTTTGTTTGCTAACTCCAGCTTCATTATTCTTTACTTGCACTTTAGGATAGGACTTGGATGTTATATTTGGTTTAGAGTTGTTTCCTTCAGTGAATCCATCTCATGCACCAAATTTTGAGCCGTTGCAATAATGCTATTTTTGTTAATTCTCCACCTTAAGCACCAACTTACAAACATCATTCAAGGTAGGGGTGAGCATTCGGTCGGTTCGGTCGGTTCGGTCAAAAATCTTCAAACCGAATTAACCGACTTAACTAGAGGAACCGACCGAACCGACCGACATTTTTAACTATAATCGAATTAACCGAACCGACTAAATTTCGGTCGGTTTGGTCGGTTAGTTCGGTTAAATCGGTTTATTGGGTCTTAGGCT
>JBBYHK010000004.1:465587-485400 GCA_038382065.1 Adansonia grandidieri
TTAAGTTTATAAATATAAATAATTTAACTTAGCTTTTAAAGTTTACACTATAATATTATATATATGTATTGTTTATAGAATAAAAATTACATAATACATAAAATATAAAATAAATATAATATAATATAATAGTAAATCGTGCTGGGCCAGGGTCGGGCTTTGAAAGTCGAACCCAAGGCCCAGCCCATTTTTTAATCGGGCCTATTTTTTTTGTTCAGGCCCATTTTTCGGGCCTATTATGTTTATCCAAACCCTCCTAAATTTCGGGCGGACCTTCGGGCTTGGGCGGGTAGCCCAGCCCTTGAGCAGGTCTAATTCTAAAGGGATAATTTAAATATTCGTGGCTGGAACAAACCTTTAAGCCTTTGGAAGTCTAAAAGGAAACAAGAGAATTACTAAAATTTAATTTGATTGATGAAACTAAGGTAATCATAATTCTATATCCCTAAAGTCAGTAAATCTATTTTATTAGTACTTATAATTCTAAATCCTTAAAATTCAGCAAATCTGTCTAATTGACCAATCTATATTAATTAAGCCATAGATTGCTCCACCAAAACCCAATCAACAAATATGATACATTCTAGAAAGTAGACTTAAAGATCTTTTCATCCATATATGGTATGCCCTTTAACTCCTCCGAAATGAAAGTTGTTACCCCTCTCAAATTGACCTATGTTTAGGATTGCTGCTTTCAATGCACTACAGTCAAAAAGTGGTAATTCCTTTGAACCATGAGTTACATGGGCTGCATGGCTTGCTTCCATGAATATAGACATTCCCATGAAACACATAGGTTTGTAATAGTTGGGATATGAAATTATGAATTATATGAAAAATGAAATTATTACTTAGTAAGTCAAATACAACAAACAACATTTGGATTCGTAATTTAAATTTTAAAGTCTAATATGTATATTTGTAATTAAAATCTAGGAATATTTTTATTATATTATAAACATTAAATATACTTACTCAAGCTTAGTCTGACCTAAATGTGGGCCTCAAATTATACTTACCCACACTTGGAGATATTTGTGAATGGATAAACTAAGCCTATTTAAACTTGATCATTTAATTTTTCTAATTTTTTTTTAAAATGTTATTTTTATTTAATCTTTAATAATTTTAAAATTTTGTTAAGTTCTTGAACTTGGACAACTTAACATGCTTTTTAATGTTTGTATTATAATATTTAATATTTATATGATATAAATTATATAGTATATATAAAAATAAAAATAAAATATTATATATTATATATTATACAACTAGAAAATGGGCTTGGTCAAGCTAGACTCAAGCTTTGAATGTTGGAGTTAAGGTTTGTCATATCTTTTAAATGGGTTTCATTTTTTGCCTAAGTTCAAATTTTTGGGTCTAATATTTTTTCCATGCCCTCTTAAACGTTAGGCAGGCTTCAAACTTGGGCATGTAGTAGACTTGTCAATTTAACCCAAACCCAAAAAATCTGACCAACCTACCGAAACTTAGATCCAACCAACTTAATTTGACCACAACAACACAAAATCGACCAACTTGAACCCAAAAATGACCTAAATCTAAAATAACTCAAACTTAAAATGAACCAAACCTGAAATAAGCTAAACCTAAAATGAACTAAACTTGAATTGACCTGAATAATTAACTCAAAATGGCCCAAACCCAAAATGATCTAAGTCAAACCTAAAACTAATTAACTCGAGCTTTTAAACCTGATTGTTCTTAACTTAAAATGATCCAAATCCAGAATGGCCCGAACCTGATTAACTCTAGTATTAAATATAATTGATTGAAACCCGAAATAACCCGAAACCGAAATGGCTCAAACTTAAAATAATTCAAGCTTGAAATGATCCAAAACCAAAGGGATCTAAATCCAAAATGATTCAAATTTAAAATGACTTGAACCCAAAAATGACTTGAAAATTTTAAAATCCAAAATGATTCAACCTAAATTAACCTAATCTGAAAGTAACTCAGTCTACCCAATTAATAAATTTAGCAAGTAGCCTAACTCTTGAATAGATCTAGTATGATTATGTTTGCAACGTATTTTTTACTTAAATTTTTAGATGTGGTTTTTTTTTTAGATAGTTTTAAATTTAATAAGTTTTTTACAAAGTTTATAACAAATGTTTAAAAGTGTAATGATAAATTTATTAAATTGATAACAATTATTTTTATTTTAAAATGATTATTATTAAACTATTTAATTATTTTACCAAAGTAAAAAAAAATAAAAACTATATTTATTTTATACACTATTAAACATAAAAATTAAATTCCTTCATAATAATATAAATCATTTTAGTTTTTAATTATGATTATATACAATAATAATAGTAAATAAAAAATATTTTGAAAGATAATTTAAAGCTATAAAATTAAAACAAATTAATAGTTTGTGTATATTTACTTATTTTTATGAAATTAATATTTTAAAAATAAAATTATATTTAATTTATGAGCTCAGGTAATTTTAAGTCAATTTTTTCATGTGATTCAGGTTTAGGATATTTTGAGTTTAAATCATTTTAGGCCATTTGTTAATTTGAGTTGTTTTTGGGTTTAGGCTGGGCGAGCTCAAAATGTGGATTTTTATGATCAAAGCCAAGGTAATTCTGTTTGAATCCGAACAAAATATATTTGAATTTTTTGAGTTTAGGTCAAATTTGACAATTCTACATGAATAATAGGTAAATACTCTACTACTTATGTAAAGAGAAAAAAATTACTCCTATTAGATAAATCATTTATACAATACCTAAACCTAATCATGGACAATAGAAAAAATTTTAGTTATTTCTTATATTTGGACAAAAAAATTAGGGGCATCCTTTCTACGTCATCATCTATAAACTTAACCAATCAGATTATGACAGCAATTAAAATTTATCATATCAATGAACAATGAAACCATACTTTTAGGCTTCATTTGGATGGGCAATAAGATTTGTTTCAGTGAGTTTGAAAATACAGTAATAGTGAGATTAGTTATTGTAGTGGTAAGATTTGATATTATAGCAATGAGATTAAAATAAATGGTAAGATATATATTTAGATTCAAAAGCAGAGGTGACAATGAGATAAGAATGAATAATTACCATTAAAAACATTAGTGTAAAAGTCAATTAATAAATTATTTATGTCTTATTTATAGATCATAAGATTATTTTTATTTTAGAATAATAATTATTATACCTAAAAATAAATTAAAAATAAATAATAATTATCAAATGATCACATAAATACTTTATTCATAATAATAATTATATAAATATTTACAAAGTTATTTAAAAATTTTAAATATAAAAAAATAATGAATAAAGGCAAAAAATTCAAAAGATGAATAAGAAAAAAAATACACAAGAATAATATTAAAATCAACTTCCATCTGAGATTAAGATTTTTGACTAAAGCCGAAACCTCCAGCCAAAAAATAGGGTGCGGCATGGTGAGATTGATTTATCTGTGCCATACCTTAGCCATCTAAATGGGTGGAATGATGAGATTAAACTCCAAAGGGGTTCTAATCTCACTACACAGTGACCCTTTTCCATTTCAATCGGGCCTTAGTGACATTCTTTTAGCGTTAATGTGATAATAGTGGAGTTTAGAGCTTATGCATGTTCCCATGGAATTAAAGAAAAGAATTCAAACATTTGTAAAGTCTGAGTCAATAATGGTTTAAGCATCTTTTAACATTGTTTCTCTTTTTTAACATTCGATTAAGAAAATGGTTTTATAAAGATATTCGGAACCCTTAGAGCACAATTAGGATATCCTTCTAGTTGGGTCTAACATGGGCAGGTCGGTTCCAATCTGTCATGTCCAACACAATCACGACATCAGGATGGATCATAGAACAATTGGATTGTCTTGGCTGATTACATGGCTTAAGTTTGAGGGTAAGCAACCAGATCAAGTCACGTGCACAATTTGGACCGTCCATCGTTATACAAATAGAGACATATTCACCTCTAGTTGAATTAGAACTAGAGGGGTCACCAATTTTGCTATCCTCTTGCTAGATTCGTCCCTTTTCTCTTTACAATTTTTACTTACACCCTCAGTTCAATTTCTTGCTTCATTCGTCTATAAATCTATAAATAATAGATTAAAATAATTTTTAGGGATAGCTTTTGGTTGACATGTGGCAACCTTCTCCTTTTTTATTAAAAAATTGTGATATTTTTATGTAATTTTTTGTGTATTTATGTATTGTTTATATTATTTTTTTCACGTCAAATTAAAAGTATTATATATTTATATAAATTTTGATAAGTTAATGATTCATTTTATATGGATTTTAACATATCTATATATTTAGGTCATGTTCATTTTTTGCATTGTATTGTGTTTTAATTATTTTTTGATATTGTGTGCTATATAATTATTTGGTGTGCAAAGAGTCTAATTAATATTATTCAATATCTCACAATTTTATGTCCAAAGTCGTCATGTTCATATTACTTTTTATATCGTAATCAATTCAATATATTACATATTTATGTAAACTTTGAGACATTAATATTTTATTTAATATAAATTTTGACATATTTATTTATTCGTGTATTTTTTAATGACATATTGTATAATTATATTATATTTAAAATTGTCAAATTTAATTGACAATATCCAAATAACTTTCAATTTTGTATCACATGTTATTGTGTCGTGTTTATGTTATTTTTTATCTCGTAATTGTATTCAAATTATTTTACATTTTTTATAAATTTTATCATGTTAAAAGTTCTTTTTAATAACTTTTGATATATTTGTATATTTTTATTATATCATTAAATTTATATTATAATATATATTAAGATAGAGAAAAACTAAATATTTTTAAAGAAATTATTTATAAAAAATATATTCCTACTACAACCCACAAATAAAAAATCATAAAAAAATATTTTAAAACAATTAATAATAAATTATTAATATTATTATTATATTTTTAAAAATTATTTTTACGTAAAATATTAAAATATCCCAAGTGAAGTCGAGTTCACATTTTGATTTCACTTAAAAGGATCGAATTTGATGTCTACCTCACTTTGGTCTCCTTTTATAGGCTAGACTTTATAAACATTAAGGGATCACCTCAGCGTCCAACGTGCTCTCATCCCTTGACATGAAATAATATTTTTACATAAATGAAATTTTAAAATTTTTAAAATAATATATATCTGCATAATAATTTTATCGTATTTATTAATTATCCAATTCATTAGTTTGATCTAAATAATCATTTTATGGTAAGAAATTACATATTAGGTCATGAAAATAAAAACAAAATATATTTTATTCAATGTGGACAAAACGGTATCAAAGTAAGACTTTTATTCAATGTGCACTTGAGTAAAACGTGGAGTAGGGCCAATTGTGAAAATTAAACAACTTACTGTACAAAATGTGCAAATTTATTTTTCAATATAAATTGAAATATTGATACAGTTAAGGAGATCATACATTATAAAATGCATTTTTCAAAATACACTGCATCTTATTGAATACATAATCATAAATGTGCAATGAATATTTCCAAGAATAGATGTTAATAGGAAAAATTGCTAATAACTTTTCCAATGATAGGGTTAGAATCCAAAAACTTATTTGACAACTTTATATCCAAGTTAGCCATCCATAGAAAACCCAAAGTTATGCGTTTTACGTTACAGATAGTTAAGCTGATAGGGAGGATCAAACTCTTCTTTAACCCATCTTCACATGTGCCGTCACAAATTTTTTGATTAAAGTAGTATAGTTCTTATTTATCTTATCATAATCCCAAAGCTTTTCCAAATTACTTTTTTGGATATCGATTAGAAGTTCCTTAACATAAAATATTCAACATCATCTCTTTTAGTATATTTGTTATCCTTCTAGATCAATTCTTTAATTTTATTATTTATGATAATGATGTGTTTGACAATGCCATTATTGTTCAGATCCATTCGATAGTTGAATCTTGCATTGGGCTGTTAACTTTTCAAAGTGGGAAAAAATTCCTAGTTACCATAAGTTTTCAGACAATTTTTGATATTTCTTTATTGAACAAATATAGATATAAAAAACAATCTGTTTAAAATATTATATATATATATATATCTTATCATAATGCTTAAGGTTTATCTAAAACTAATAACTTAAATAAGAAAAACTCATGCATTTCTTAAATAATCAGATTATTTCATGACATAAAATGATAAATTATTATATTACAATTCATTTCAATGAAGAGGACGTTGATTACCATGCCATTTTCAATGAAAGAGTAATATATCATTGCAAATAAAGTGTGCTATGATATTGTAACCCAAAAAGGTTAAATTAACTAAAAATATATAATTAAATCAATACTTAATGTTCATTAAGATTGTCAATTTTATACGAAGTTACCCACAAAGCACATTAAAAATAACATTGGAACAATTTCACATGTTCGCACACACAAATTGCCTAGCTTGCTTAACAGTGTGGTTATATCATGTAAGAATAAAAAGAAACCTAAAGCAAACATCAACCATATATGTTAATGAGCAGCACTGATTGATAAACCAATTGCAAGTGCACATCTACCCAAAGGATTGTCTTAGAAATGCAAACTCTTAGTGAAGATACTGTGAAACGAAAAACAAAGAATTTAGCAACTCAAAAAAATTTTTCCTTCAACTTTGTCAAGATTTAGCAAAAAAATTAAGAACAAAATTGTTATTGTTACTTATATGATGTTTTAGACTTTCATTTCTCCTTATTTTTGAAAGTATACAAGATTTAAACTATATTTGGAAAGATAACTTATCAAATTCTTGAAAAGAAGCTGAAAAATACTCTTAGATAATAAGATTCTTTAAAAGATTAATATTTAAATTTAAGTATTCAATTTTATATTATTTTATTTGCTTGGCAGGATTTAAGTACTAAATTTTGAATTATTTTGTTTATCAAAATTTAAAAGGTATATATATTTTGAAACTAATTTGTATATTAACACTTCTTAAAAAAAAACGACGAAAAATACTCTTAGATTATTGATTTGTTAGTAAAAAAGACTCGTTCCTCGTAATTAGTACCCAATCAGCAAAGATTTTCCAACTTTAAACTTCACATCACTATTATTATTGTATGATTGCAAGTTCCTATTCCTATTTTTATGGACAACTTGCCCATGGCGATAGAGAATGTCTATTGCAATGTGGCATTAATTATTAGGGGAAAAGTTAAGATCGAAGGAATGGGTGCTTAGTTTTATCAAAAAAAATCCAACTCAATCTTACACACAAAGTAATAAGATTCAAGCTTGAGCAGTCTCCCGTCATTAGCCTTCTAAAATAAGTATATTTGAGAGAATCCATGATTGCCTAACTTGCGTAGTAGTGTGTTATCACTAAAAATTAAAGGAAACCAAATGCAAACATCAACTAAATCTATTAATGACCAGTATTGATTGGTGGACTAATTGAACTGGAAATCTACTCTGAAAATTATCCTAAAAACACAAAATTTTAGTGTAAGTAACATGTGGACTAAAGCACAAGAACTTAGCAACTGAAAAAAGTTTGTAAAGAGTGCTTTCATGGATGTTGTGGATGTTTAGAGAATAAACAGCAGCAGCAAAAATAAAAACATTTTATTGAAAATATAAAACGAAATTTCAATAACAAGAGCGTGCATTAAGGCACATACATCCTTTCTTGAGTATTGCTACTATTTGGTTTGCATTTCTCTATGTAAACTTTCTTTTCTACCAATTGTATATGAGATGCCTACAGAATGAATTAATCTTAGTCGACAATAAAATTATATACAGAAGCCAAAAGTGACCTTCTTGAGCCTTAGGTGGATAATTACTCCACAAACCCAACAACGAAAGCTAAAAGTGACCTTTTGAAGTCTTGGGTGGCTAACTACTTTGTTAGTGTAAGCCCTATAATCCATTCAGATTTGCACGTAATGCACAAGTAATTCATGTAATATACATTATATTTCATTCAATGTAAATGAGGTATTACTTTATTCATAAGTTACACTATAATTGTTGTTAATAGCTTATGAAAATAAAGCCCATGAATCATATTGGCTTTGCAAAGAAATTGTAAAGAGTTACAATTGTGAGATCCTTATGCATCAAAGCTGTGTTTTTAAAGCCATCATTGGTCATTATATTGTCAAGACAGTGCATTAATAATACATAAAGACCAGCATATGTTAAGCCTCCATGCATATGATGCACGCAACCGGTCTCATGAGTTAAAGTATAGTGATACTTGAGGATAACATTTGGATTTTTTTTTTTTTGTAGTGACAAGTTCACTAAACATGACCAGTTATGAGAGTTCCATTTGATATTTCACTCAGATATTTATAGAAATACTTTTATGCGTCAGTAGTGTAAGTAATCCTTAAACTTGTGACACTAGGTTATATTATATATGAACTATCATATTTAGATATCATCACGATTGGGTCCACTTTGATGGATGCCTAAAGTAAGGTGGTTTTAGGTATGCTATGAAGCTTACTAGGGCGGATGAGTGGTCTAGAGAAGATTTATCACTTCAAGTGATATAAGGGGATATATCTCATTTGTTCTTGGTCCTTTTTAACTCAAAGTCCTTGGCTAAAGCAATATTGATATAAGAGCTTTAAGACTAATATGGAAAAAGGCTAAGAATAGACATTGCACCACATTTTTGCCTTTTCTCGGATATATGATGAAAGGATCAAATTACACTGACATAGTGTACACTAAAAGGTTTGTAAAAAATTGTATCGACTCTCCTGACATGTAGGTACTAGATGCCACTCATAGTTTATAAATATAAATATTCTTAACCCAATTATTTTATATTTATTGTCAACATATTAAGGGCCTAACTGGTTAGACACATAAAGGTGATTTTATGGAATTAAAAAGAGGTTGGATTAAATTATAAAGCTATTGATCTCTTTGGAGCTAAATTAAATTGTTCAATTAGTCCATAGGTTTAAGTGTAATTAAACCAAAACTAAAGTGCATTAAACCTATCTATAAATTAGCTTGCTTTTGCCATCCCTTGTGATGAAGAATGACGCCTTAGCTTTAGAATTAGGTTTAGCCGCACTGAAATGTTGAAAAAAAAATCTCTTTTTTTTCTTGTTCTTTTACACAGCAAAGGTGTTTGATCAAGAAGAAAGTTTATGAAACCGAAGCAGCTAGCATGGTTTTCGGCTAAACATGACCCTAACCTTTATGAAGGTTTCTTGAGTTATCTGTGTGGATCATCGTTAAAGGCCAGATAATTGGACGACTTTGGTTTAAGACAACTATGCTTACTATGTAAGAACAAGCGGAGATTGAATCTACTCAATGATCTTGATAATCCTGGTTTGAGGTATGAATTTTGTTTCCATATTCATGAATTTTTTAGATTAATGAAAAATGCACAAGCTGATCTTTCCAAGGAATTCAGTATGTCTGATTTTAATTATTCTGCTGCATACATTATTAATTTAATTATGATCAAATTATTTATTTTTATTTTATTTATTTAAGCATGACTTAAATTTCAACATACTTAACATCTCACCATGTCTTCAAAAAATATTTTTAATGATGTTTGGCAATGGAAGTAAAATATAAATAGATTGCCAATGTGTCAAATAAATAAGTTGATCACATGAATGTTTATGTCAACTAAATATAAAAAGTTATCATGTATCAAGTGTAACACCCCAATCCCACATTGGGAATTTATGAGGATCTATCATAATATATATGTTGAGACTTAGGTCTATACTTGCGAGGCACCTTTTGAGGATAAAGTCGTGACATCCTACGAGCCAAAGCAGACAATACCTCGTAGGTTTGGTGCAGGTCTCCATAAAAGTTCGTAACACCCAATCCCACATCGGGAATCTTTGAAGATTTGTAATGATATATATGTTGAGACTTATACTTATACTTGTGAGGCTCCTTTTGGGGACAAAACTGTGAGGTCCAATGGGCTAAAGTGGATAATACCTCACAGGTTGGGTACGTGTCTCCACAAATGGCATCAAAGCGCAATCACCAGCCGCAGGAGCTAAGTGCTATACTGTGACAGCCACCTCTAGAATCCCAACGCCTAGTTTGATCATGGTTCTATCTGCTCCATATTAGTTCTGTCTGTTCCATATTGGGTTTGAAACGAGGGGAGTTTGTAACACCCCAATCCCATATCGGGAATCTCTGAGGATCTACCATGATAGATATGTTGAGACTTAAACCTATATTTGCAAGGCGGCTTTTGGGGATAAAACTGTGAGGTCAAATGAGTCAAAGCGGACAATACCTCGTAGGTTGGGTGCAAGTCTCCATAAATGGTATTAGAGTGCAATCACCAGCTAGTGAAGCTAAGTGCTACACCGTGGGAGCCACCTCTAGAATTCTATGGAAGCTAAGTGCTACACAGTGGAGCCACCTTTAGAATCCCAACACCTGATGTGATCCTGGTTCTGTCTATTTCGTACTAGGCTTGACGAAGACATTAAGCTTTAAAATGGGTTGGTGCCTTTTGGAGACAAAACCGTGAGATTCAATGGGCCAAAGCGAACAATGCCTCGCAGGTTGGGTACGGGTCTCCACATCCTATTTCTTTATATATATATATATATATATATATATATATATATATATATTATGGGAAACTTTTTGTTTTTGTTTTTTCTTTCTCACTTTTATTCATTTCATCTTTTCTTTTTCTATTGCCTTTCTTCGTTTACCACATTCTTAAACTAAACAAAAAATGTTAAAAATTTACTTCTTTTTTTTTATCCTAAAGGTATACCAAACAGCAGATGAAAATTAAAAATCCAGAGCATGATACCACAGATAATTTTTTTTTCATGATAAAAAAAAAAAAAGAAAACAAAAAGTTAGAAAAAAATTTAGGGAAAAAAACAATTTAGTGAATATCAATTGAAAAAGAATACCAAAATATCCTGCTCGATACATGACCGTTGGAAAGCCACCAAACTGTGATTTCAAAATTTTTTTTTTTTGTTTTAAAAAAAAATTGTTTTATAAAACCTCGGCTTTATTTAATCTTAAGTTTATTGGTCAGTTATTTTGAGAAATATTTTTGAGTTCCTATCATTCGCAGGCCATTGTTATGTTCATCAGATCGTAGTTTAGTTATCAGAGAAATTGAGAGACTTCTGAAAGCAAATGGGAAAGCTTAGAGCCAAATCCGACTATGAAAGTCTCAGGAACGCTCGCATATTAGAGAATCAGGTTCTCCTCTTTTTCGCTTAAATTTAAAATCCTTTTTTCTTTTTTTAGTTTTCATTTTGGTTTTTGTTTAATGGATGATGAAATAGGATGCAGGCTCGATTAGCCTCTCTGGGAGTGCTCAACACCATCTCTGACCTTAGGTCGATCGTTTCGTCTGCAAAACCAAAGAAAATCCAGGTCCAGAAATGGCAGAAGAAAGAATGCGAGACCACGCCTTTGCGCCGCTCAAATCGTTTCAAACGAATGCCTCCTCCTTCTACTCCCGCTGGGAACTCTTTGCGTCGTTCTAACCGGCTCAGAGGTTAAAAAAAAAAAAAATCCATTCATTCTCCGGTTCCGGAGAATATATATTTTTTTTTGTTTTCTTTCTTTTTTAAAAAAATAGAACTGCTATTTCCATTTTCAAATAGGAAAAGTGAATTACTATGAAGAGCGCGAGGAGGGGAGTGATTCTTCTTCGGGCAAGGGGCAGAAAAAAAGGCCTGCAAATGCTCCATTGGTGATGATAAATGGTGCGAGTCATCAATTATCACCTGAGGATTCTTCTCGGCGCTGCCGTCGTAAGGAGGGCAGATGCGGTGTTTACAACCCTGTTTTTGGAATTTGCTGCCATTTCTGCAGGTTTATTTCTCTGCTACCAGTTTTATTACACACAACGGGATAGGATTGAGAGAATGAATTGAGCATGTTTATATAATAAGCCAGAAATAGGAAGACTTTACAGTCATCAATAGCTATTTTTCTTGGAAGGTCAACACTAAATGTTGATTGATTGACATATAGGTGAAGACCTTTTAATTTTTATTATGTGCTTTTACAAAAACAATTTTAAAAAGATTATGAGTCATTTTTTTCAAAAAAAAAAGAGTATTATGATAATTAGATATTTCTTTTCTTTGAAAAAAAAAAAAAGGTTGAATTGGGTATCCCTTTATTCAAATAAAAAATTTTACTTTATTTTTCCATGGTAAATTGGTGATTTTCTTTTGCCAACTTTAGATTGCTCATGCCTTTGAGGGGGCAAATACGTAAACAAGGATATAAATTGAGAAGCAAATTGCATCCTCAACTAATGTCACTGTGGGTTTTTAACATATAAATTATATGCAGGCAAAAGACATTGTGCGCTGAGGAAGATTGCATGCGATGTGGTAATCTTGATGTAAAGCAGCCTTGCATAGGTTAGTTTTTATAATGGAAATACTTTTACCCGTTCATTTTAAGCTAGATTAAGTAATCTTAACCATTTTCACAACATATATATATTTCAAGCAGGAAAGACAGATTGTTCAGTTTGTCACTCTACCACTGGTGTTCTGTGTCGTGCTTGTCTCAAGGTGAGGTATGGTGAAGGTAAGATCAACTTTTTAAATGCCGAATGAAAGTGTTAAATCTGGGAGGGATTGTAATTTTGAAAGCGAGCAACAGCTCTCGCTAGTTTTTGTAGTTTGTACTCAACAGTTATGCTGCTCGTACTCTCCTAAAATACCCGCAGCTGTATCCAAAGTATATGATCTTCCAAATATATGAAAAAACTTTGAAAAAAAAAAATTGACTATGCCTACATGCATCTGATACTGATCTTCAAGTCTGGGGGCCACAGCTTGACAGCATAAAATCTAAGGTTGGGTTATTGTGAAGAAGAAAAAGGGTGGAAGCATGATGTTATGGTCTTACCAAAAAAAAAATACCATAACTAATGTTATCATGCTTTTTCAGAACTGGAAGAAGTAAGAGAAAATAAGGAATGGATGTGCCCTCACTGCATAGAAGAAAAAGGAATCAACCCATATTGGATATGTAATAGGTATGTGACTCATCATCTTACTCCTTTTGCGTGTAATTGAGAATTTTATGTTTTTCACTGATTCAATTTTTTTTTTTTTTTTGGTGGCACTCTCTCCATAGTTCATTTTGCTTGAAGAATCGAAAGATGGCTCCAACAGGAATAGCAATTTACAGAGGTTTTTGTCTTGATTCTTGATCTTCCCCAACTGGCTAAGCTTTTTTGAATCGAAAATTCTGACTATTGCTTTTTGTTTTTCTTATCAAATTTGAAGCTAGGGAGCTGGGATACAAATCGGTTGCACATCTGCTGATGGATGAGCTTCAGCGTACAAATCCCTCAAGAATATGCAGCAAGTGACTAACAACCTAATTAAGTGATTACAGCGTCCTTTTTTTTTAGGTATTGTTCATGTGGCTGACAATGTTAGACTAAGACTTCCACCTTTTTGTCCAAGGGAATGAATGTATTTGACTCGGGGTATGAAGTGCAACTTTATAAGATGTGTATGAGATTAGCAAGTGCAACTGGTTTAAAGGAAATTTACGTTCTGGTGCTAAGATGTGTATGAGATGTAGCAAGTCCTCATTTATATAAGAAGTACTTAGGGTACCTGCAGTTGGTGTACACTCGATCCCTTCCTCTTCATGAAGGGGGTTAAGATATTATCTATTGTTTTTCATCATTTACTTTTTCAATATACTCAACGGAAGCCGTACTTATAAGGGTTAAACTCCCCTCCATTGCTTCTTTGTCCATTACCCCTCCATTACTTCTTTTGTCCATTACAATTTAATACGTACACATAAGTACGATAGATAGGTAATACCCATTACTTATGAATATTGTCAAAATTGTATTAAAAATAATAATAAATTGAAAAATAATGGAGGGGAGTTTGACCATTGTGAAGAGGATCAAAAAGTGGCTTATCATCAAAGATGACTGAGAATTTCTGTGAAGCTTAGTAGGGTATCATGGCAAACTAGAAAAATGCATTTTCTAACTGTTATTTCAATCATGTTTAGGTTCCTGGTCAAGTGTGGCAAAGAACTTTCACTTCACAATCTTTCATGGATTCTAAACTTCGTAGAACTGACCCTTTTTATTTTATTTCATTTAGAACACCAAAATTTGGAAAAACTATAATCCATTAATCTCTATAGAAGAGACCTTGTAGGGTCATATGTGATGAAAAAAGAATAATACAACCATTTCTTCATCTGTCATCACATAACTGTATCTTTGAATGCATACTAGCCAACCTGCTGCGAGATAAGGACGAGAAGCCCTTGCGGCCCAAGCAGGATCTCGTTAAGGAAACTAACCAATCCAAACCAAACTACAGGAGTTACATCCACTCCTCCAAGAGGTGGAATCAACTTTCGGGTTACAATAAGAAATGGTTCAGTGGGAGCATAAGCAATGACATATGGAAATTTCTCCACCGGAAGTTTAGGGTACCAAGACATCACTATTCTCAGAATAAATAGAAAGGCAAACGCGGAGAGAGAGGGCCCTAAAATACCAATTGCCAGTTTAGCTGTGGCAGGGTCCAAATCTGCCAGTAACAATCTCCTACTTGGATCCAAAGTAACTTCTGGTGACACCTGCTTGTTGAACTTAATATTTCTTTCAATGCCAGAAATGTAAGGCAGCTGCGCGGATATGGTTACCTTGGATGGCGAGAGTTTAATAGTAGAATTTGTAACACCTAGGCAACAATACATGCTGCACCATGAGACTCGATGGCCTTGGTATGAACTTTTCCTGGTGGGATATTTGAATCTTTCCTGTGAAAGATAAGTAATAACAGATCAAAAAACAAGAACGGTAAATTGGACGAGTCTTAACCCCAAATGATAAACTTATTTAAGATAGTATTTATATGCTTTGATTCAATCAACCCTTTTTTTTTCCCCTTTTATTTCTAAAGCAGTTGATGCAATTACAAATCATCAAAAGAGCAGTTGAAAACTTATGATGTTCTAGTAAAATCCAATTTATGCAAAATTAAAAAAAATCTTAATTTAAAATTCTCCAATTATGAAATGAAATTTTCTAGAAGGCCATGATCTCTGCTATTCTCTAGATGTACCCATATAAATTGGGAGACTCAAGAGAATTATACAAGATGCTTCACAGCAATTGAATCTACTGGAACAGAGAATAGGTTAAGCCACCAAATAATGTGACATTGAAATTTCAAAACAGGAAAGCACACTAACGAATGTTTGATTTACAAAAGTTTCCAACAATTTATAAAAAATATTGGTTGCAGGTGGCTACACAATCTGAGGTTTACTTGAGCAACGACATTGCAAGGACAGCCGCAGCCGCAGAAATTTATATTATCTTGCAGAATGAAGTCCTAATGGGAAAAAGTTTAAAAAGAATGCGGGAATAATAGAAATGCTAGTAGTAAATCACAAGGCACTACTAAAGAAGTGTACTGCATATCAACTTAATTTTGTGAATACAGACGCAAGGAGCATTAGAATCTGGTAGCAAGATCAGCAATGCAAAGATATCACACCAACTGCAGGGTCACTAAGGAGAACCCATGTTAATTGACGGATAAACATAGCTGCTGGCACTAAGATCACCAAGGACTTAGTAGGATTTAAGGACACAGCTTAGTCAAAATAAATAAATACATATGGGATTCTAGATCGGCAAAAAGAAAAGAGGGAAAAAAAAAGTTTTTACTAGAATTCCGCGGTGGTAATTCACATTGTGACCTGATAAAATTGGAATAATATTTTTAGAAGGGTCTAAAGCAGAGGAAAATCGACCCAACAGCAACAGAATTTAGCCACAACTAGACATAGAAGAATGGCACTCCCATGAAGCTATAGACGCTAGCCATCACCATATCAATTATACAAAGTCACCAGGTCATAAAATGATTAGAAAGGATGGGAATTTTTCAGATAGTTTGATACTAATAACATTCAACGAAACGGCCCAACTTTAATTTGATACTAGAAGTGATCTTAGTTAGTTTAAATGTGAACGCATTATCTATTACTGCTTTATGGTATTTGTATTTTGTTAGTCACAGTTACCTTTGCTTTCAAGTTGCGGGCCAAGGATATGTTTACTTGGAGAATTTCAATTAAAAGTCACTTGGGATAAACAATAAGTTTCTATACCACTTTCAATTAAAAGTCACTTGGGATAAACAATAAGTTTCTATACCACTTTCAATTAAAAGTCACTTGGGATAAACAATAAGTTCCGATACAGAGTGAAGCAGTATGGTTTGAGTGTTACATAGCCGAATGTTTTCTGGGTGGAAAGATACAATTTAAGCTGTACAATTAAACATATGAACACTGAGAAGAGAGTTCATAACATTTGGGGGGAGGGGGTGGGGGGTTGGATCCTATTTGTGGGTTGGATTGTATTCACAACAAAATCAACAAATCAACTTCTGAGAGGCAAAAGCTAAGGTGCAAGGTTAGGTTTTAGTTTAAGTGCTATCCAAACAGGATTATAGATGGAACACTAGAGCTAGCTCTAGAAACTTTTTAAGTTCACCACTTAAACAGGCCAGGCTTCTGTGTCCAGTTCCAAAAGCAAGACAAATGGGGCAACATCAAACTTAGATCTTATGAAGTAACACAAAGACAAACTGGGTCGTTCAAGATGAGAACTCTCCCAGAAAGCAAACTGCAGTCAACACTCAAAAGGAGCAGTTGAGCTATATATACATATATATAGCCAAGCAATGAAGCATATGTTTCTGTTCAGTGACAATTCATAATTTGAGCATGGGAAAAAAACCACTTTTGTCAACTAGCTGCAGATAAACTATCAAGAAAGTATACAATAATTTCCACCTAAAATGAACTTCTAACTTCTACTTTTACCCTTAAAAACAGAGAGAGCAGTGCAACTGCAAAGTTGTTTTATTTGTAGTTATCTAACAACATACCATTCTCACTATCCCCCTAAACTGATTACTTAGGAAAAAAAACAATTAATATCGTGTCATTTCCTACTTCTAATACTTGAATTTGGCTTTATTTACTTCCCCAAACTAAGTGGCATTACTGCAATTCATGCTTAAAAACGAAAAACTGTACTGCAAATAGCTATTATTATTATCTCAAGAAAGATATAACAATAATCAGGGTGGGTACTCACAGAGATAGAAAAATTTTTGTTCTTCAACATCAAAGGTTGCCATCCTGGAAAAAGAAAATAATAAAAAGGCACTTAGGAAGCTAGAATTTGTTGGATAAATTCCCTGTTTTGGCTTTTTTGATGCAGGTTTTAACTCCCAGCAAAGCTTCAGGAAGAAAAGAGCGGCAAAAGATCAAATGCAGGAGTCTGGGGATGAAGAACAAGCATCCTTCGCTCTAGATTTTTTCTAAAGAAAAATAGAAGGAGAAAAGTAATGATACCTTTAAAGAGGACGTAGTTTAAAATGTGAGAAGACGTCGCCATTGGTGAGAGCTGAGCCTGAGATGATAGACAATGAGACGAGGGAACGTTATCCTTTCTACTAGAATGGGTTGGGTAACTCGGGTCGGGTTGTTAAAACTAGGCTTTTTGTTTTGGGTATGGGTTTGGGACTTGGCGACTCCTCCCAACCACTAGGATGAGAAATTGATTTAAATTTTAAGGTAAGACAGCAGGGGGTGATAGCTATGAATCCTTTGGCTTTTAAAAATAAAATCAAAACAAAATTAAATAACATTTATAATTGAACCAACCCTAACTAAATACCATCACTTTGGATTGATTTAATTCATCGATCTTTAAATTTTTATTTATTTTAATATTATAAAAATATTTAAAAGACAAAATTTATTCAATTTAAATAATTATAATTCTTAACTTATTAATCAAAAATCAAATAAACTTAATTATTATTCAAACCGAATTTGAATCAACTTTAATAAAACTAAACCTAAATCAAATCAAATTCTACAATTTAAAATGATTTTTTTTCAGCCCTGCTTACTAGATTTTCATTAATTCCACTATTCAACTTTTTATTGGGTATCGGGATTAGATTGATTCAAAACATTAGTGATCAATACGTTCAATCTCTTATTCTTTTTCGGCTTACTTAGTGCTCAGTTTCTCTTTAATAATACCATTATCATCCATAACGTTTGAATAAGACTAGAGGCAATAATTAAACATGAGTACGAAAGATTGATTGGTAGAATAGGT
Source organism: Adansonia grandidieri (assembly GCA_038382065.1). Lineage (NCBI taxonomy): Eukaryota > Viridiplantae > Streptophyta > Magnoliopsida > Malvales > Malvaceae > Adansonia > Adansonia grandidieri. The sequence goes on from JBBYHK010000004.1 coordinate 483,827, forward strand.
AAAAGTGTTCTTGTTGATATCTTTTGAAGGATGATGAGCTTATCCTGATGATTCGAATATTTGGTGTGGCTTGACAACTTATGAAAGATAAAGGAAAAAGTTAGAGGACGTCAAAAGTTAGCCTCTGAGATATATTTTAATATTTAAGTCAGTAAAGATGGTAATTGAGTAAGTTTGGGTGGGTTCGAGATGGTTCATTTAGAATTTAAATTTTTTCAGGTTTGAGTTTTTTCGAGTTTGGATTTATTCGAATTTGGGTCAATTTGGGTTCAAGTTCGGGTTCAAGTCGGATTCGGGTTTAAGTATTTTTTACATAATTTTTTATTTTATGTTAAATGTATTCACTTTTATATAATTTTGAATTTTATGCTAGGCACGAATTTGGCCCCGTCTGGCTTAAAAAATATCTTAGTTCGGTTCTATGAGCCTATCCATGGCTCGAAAAATTTTTGAATTCTAAGCTCAGGACTGAATTTGTCCTGGCCGACCCATTTAAGGACAAATCATTGTTCATAATATTAAAAAGTTATTTTTATATTAATAATTATATATTTTATAATTAAATTTAAATAAAATATATTATTTTATCTAAAAAATACTATTTCAGGTCGAGAATACTTGAAACTTAAAATCTAAGACCTAGGCTTGATCGTGCAAGACCTATTATGTTGGGTAAGCTGTCTGGCTTATGGATAGGTCGTCTAGAGCATGAGCATGTCTAGTTGCTAATTTAATATGTGATTTTTTTTTATTTTTGATATGGTATTATCTATTATGGCTTTAATATTTTTTAATTTATTTATTACTTTATTATATTATTAGTAGACTCTAATTATTATCATTACTTAAAATAATAATAATAATAATAATAATAATTAATTATTATTATTATTATTATTATTATTATTATTATTATTATTATTCAAAGAAGTATTTAAAATTTTATTACTAACGTGCATAGACTGTCAATATTTAATGAGTTTAACTAATTAAATTAAAAATTGATAAATTGATAATATACTTTATTGACAATGCTTTCAAAGCTCATGATATGATTTATTTTTTCATAAATTATTATTTTATCATATATAGACCTGCTCAAGGATCGAGCTATCCACTTAGCCCAATTGGGTCTGGGCTTGGGTTTTCATATTTTGGTTTCAGACTAGTCCAATCCGACTCGAAACATTTATTTTAAATTAAAATAAAATATATTTTATTTAATGTGATGAATAATACTTATAGCTTAAACAGGCAGTTTTAAGCATATTAAATGATGGCTTGCACTTGGGATTTTAAAAAATGCAAGCCACGGCTGACCCAACCCATAAGCAAATTTAATCATATATAAAATATAAATTAAAATTTTAGTACTTAATTAAATTATATATAGTATTGATGTTCAATATTTAATATTTGATTCATTTTTTATATGGTATTATTTATTATGGCTTTTATATTTTTTAATTTATCTTATTATTTTGTCATACAATTATTATATTCTAATTATCATTACTTGAAATAACAATAATAATAATAATAATAATAATAATAATAATAATAATAATAATAAT
>JBBYHK010000004.1:485500-501235 GCA_038382065.1 Adansonia grandidieri
CCTGTATCGATACAGAGGCTTATGTATCGATACATCTACATGTTGTATCGATACAAATGGGGACATTTCAAATTTTTAGCGAGTTGGAACATTGTATCGATACATGAGAACCATGTATCAATACATTCAAGTAAAATTATGAATTTTCCCTTATCTTTTGTTCTTGGATACCTTGGACTACGTCATTTGATGCCATATCTTCGCATTTACCTTTGATATCATCACCGCCTATTACGTCCATGCTCCAGATTATTAAAAATTAGCCCGGACAAAATAAGATGTCTATAATAATTAAATAAATTCTATGAAATGAAAGTTATCAAATTTCTCTCATATTTCTTTTCTTCTCTATCTCTGGTCGCACATTACATCTGCAACCTAGGTTATCTATTACAAAACTGGTATCAGAGCTTATAGATCCAACTCCAATATGGGTAAAACTAAGAGAAATCCAACCATGGCTGAAGGTACTCGTCTTAATCACCTTCAAGAACAGATTTAAGCCATTCAAGGTCACTTAGAGCAACTCAAGGTAACAGAAAATGTAGTCCCTCATTGGTGGGAAGAGTAATGCAAAAGCATCGAAGCCAAGCTGGCTGAAAACCAAGGATTTATGAGTAGAGTATTGGAGTTATTAGCTCATAAAGGAGAAACTCCGCAGACGCTACAACTTGGATCAAGTAACCACGTGAGTGAACAGCCTATTTCAGCTATACCATCCAAAGCTGCAGGTAAAAAACTAGTTGAAGTTATTATTATTGATGATCAGGGTAAATTCACATAAAAACCTGATGAACCTGGAATATTGACAATTAACCATAAGCTTGCTGATAGTATTAACCAATAAGACCTTGTTTCTAGTAATCAAATCTTGCATATGTTTACACCTAAACCCAAGATAGTGCTGCAGACTTATGATGCAAACAACCCAAGAAGGTGGGTGAAAACATGCCAAAAGTATTTCACCATATTTGCTATTCCTAAACAACAAAAGATAGAAGTGGTAGCCATATACCTAACAGGTAAGGCTGAGATCTGGTTCAATGGATATGTGATGCAAAAACCAGATGTTAGGTGGTTAGAATTTGCTAATGATCTGTGCTTAAGGTTTTATGATATAACCTATTCTGACATAGTGGAAAAGTTCAACAAATTAACACAGAAAACTACAGTAGAGGAATATCAAGAAAGATTTGAAGAACATGGACCATACATGTTGCAATATACCCTTCAACTGTCTAAGGGATACTTTGTGTCCAGTTTCATTAGGGGCCCCAAAAAGGAGTTGAAACCAAAGGTAAAAATGAATGAGCCTAATAACTTATCTGTTGCATATTGGTTGGCAAAGCTGCATGAATTATCCCTTGAGATTGACCAAAAAAAAACATAAACCCATAATTAAATCCACCAATCTTAGCCCATACCCTAAACCTATGCACCTTCAAAACATGCAAACACCAAATCCAGCTAGTACTACTTAACTAGCAACAAGCAAACAGATTCTCTTTGAGCAAAGAAGGGCATAGGATTTGTGTTTCAAGTATAGGGAGGAGTTCCTACCCTGGCATGTATGCAAGCCCAAGTAGCTTAACTTAGTAACCATGGACGATAGTATTGAAGATAGTGATGAGGATGAAAACACTCAATAGGAACTAGAATCTACAAAAGCAATCGACAACTTGGAAAAAAAATGGAAATTTCTATCAATGCCTTGACAGGCAATGATGGCCATAATACACTTCGGCTAAATGGGAGTTTGAAAAGGAAACCTCTAGACATCCTCATAGACAATGGGAGTACGCATAGCTTCATTACTCCTAAATGGGCTAAGGATGAAGCTAAATTGGTACATACCAATCCCTTGGCTATTATAATTGCTAATGGAGAAAAAAAATTTTAATACAGCTAAATGCAAACAGCTTGAATGGAGCATGCAAAGGTATCAATTTTCTCATGATTTTAGAGTCGTACCCCTTGGTGAAAGTGACATGGTGATAAGGGTAGATTGGATGAAAAGGTATAGCCTATTAGTTTTTGACTTTAATCACTTGTCTACAACATTTAACAAGGATGACTAGGAGATTACTCTCAAAGCCGGATTACCAGCTACTAGTATCAAGCTAATATCAGGGGAAAACTTTAAAAAAAATGGTAGATAATCGTCTAAATTTAGTCGAGGAGTTGTACATGCTAAACGTGGATGATAAGAGTTCTTAGGTACTAGCACAAATACAAACTCTATTGGCAGCATATGCAGATGTGTTTGAGACTCCTCAAAGTTTGCCTCCAACAAGAAGTCATGACCATAGCATTACTTTTAAACTCGAGGCTTCACTTGTCAACATCAAGCCATCTAGAATTCCATACTTCCAAAAGGCTAAAATAGAGAAGCAAATTTCAGAGATGCTGGCCACCTCCATAATACAGACCAGTTAAAGCCTATTTGCATCTCCATGCTTACTAGTCAAAAAAAGGATGAAAGCTGGAGATTTTGTGTGGATTACAAGCAACTCAATGCCATAACAGTGAAAAATAAGTTTCCTATTCGTGTTATGGAAGATTTGCTAAATGAACTTGAAGGAGCTGAAATTTTCTCCAAAATTGACTTGAGGTCGGGTTATGGAAAATCAAAATCAAAGAGAAGGATATACCAAAGACTACATTTAGAACCCACCAAGGCCATTTCGAGTTCAAGGTAATGCCTTTTGGACTTACAAATGCAACTACCACTTTTCACTCTCTGATGAATAGCATATTCTCCTCATATTTTAGAAAGTTTGTTCTTGTCTTTTTTGATGACATATTAATTTATGGTGTTGATTTTGATCAACATATTCAACACTTACAAATGGTTCTTGAGCTTTTAAGAAAACAGAGGTTGTATGCCAAAAGGAACAAGTGTATTTTTGGCCAAAGTCAAGTGGAGTATCTTGGCTATATCATTTCATCACAAGGAGTTTTTAGTGTCCCTACTAAGGTGGAAGCTATCATGAATTGGCCACTACCAACGTCCTTGAAGCCCTTTAGAGGTTTCTTGGAATTGGATGGGTATTATAGAAAATTCATAAGAAATTATGGAGTTATAAGCAAGCCTTTCACAAACATGCTGAAGATAACTTCTTATGGGGGTATTATAGAAAACTCATAAGAAATTATGGAGTTATGAGCAAGCCCTTCACAGACATGTTGAAGAAAAATAACTTCTTATGGTTAGCAGAATCTATAATGGCTTACCAACAGTTGAAAGAGATCATGAGCAATGCACAAATGTTGGCAATGCCAGACTTCAACAAACGATTTTACGTAGAAATAGACACTAGTTCTACTAGAATGAGGGCGATATTATCACAAGAAAGGAGACCTATTGCTTATCTAAGCAAAGCCCTAGGGCCGAGACACGTTGGTTTGTCCATTTATGAGAAAGAACATTTGGCTATGTTAATGGCGGTGTCCAAGTGGAGACATTATTTGGAAGGGGGACCTTTTGTTATTAAGATAGATCATGAGGCTTTAAAATGCTTACTGGAGCAAAAGTTAACCTCAACTATACAGAAAAAGGGGTTAACTAAACTGTTGGGACTAGATTATACTATCCAGTATCGAAAGGGAAGATTGAATGCTACGGTTAACACTTTGTCCAGGCAACAAAAAGAAGGAGGTTCTTGTTTATTATTATCTTCAACTACTCACATTCCTAAATGGGTTAGTGAGGTTGAAACAAGTTATTTTCAAGATGAGTATGCTTATGATAAGATTACTTCATTGACCATTGATCCTACTGCCTACCCTTAGTTCCCTTTCAGCAATGGCATACTTAGATTGAAAGGAAGAGTCTATATCGAAAACCATGGGTCCTTGAGAGAACAACTTTTACAGAGTTTACATGGATCCCCTCAAGGATGCCATTGTAGGACTCAAGCTACCTATTATAGGATTAAGATGTATTTCTTCTGGCCCCAACTAAGAAAGCAAGTCCAAGACTTTGTTCTTCAATGCGATTTGTGTGTCAATGGAACAAAGTAGAGCATGTGGCTTATCTACGACTGTTACAACCAATTTTGGTGCCAAGTCAAAGCTGGGAAGTAATCATTATGGACTTTATAGAAAGTTTGCCCAATCTCAAACCTTCAACAGCATATTGGTAATTATTGATAAATTTACCAAGTATGCTTATTTTTTGCCTATCACTTAACCGTATACTACACTCGATGTAGCAAAGTTGTATTTGAAAGAAGTCCATAAGCTGCATGGTTCACCTAAGATGATAGTATCATACCGAGATAAGGTATTTACTAGTTTGGTTCAGTAGGCACTTATAAAACTATTGAGGACCAGTGTTAATATATCTACTGCTTACCATACAAAATCGGTTGGACAATCTGAAAGGTTGAATCAATGCTTAGAGCAATATCTAAGATGTACCTGCTTCCTTAAACCACAAGCTTCGGCTAGATGGCTACCACTAACTGAATGATGGTACCACACCAGCAACCATATAGCTTTAGGAATGTTTGCTTTCCAAGCACTGTATGGCTACCTACCTTCTGATTTCAATTGGGATGCTAGCTATAAAGCTAGGGTATCTACGGTAGAAGACATGCTTAAATACATAGAGCAACTGAGTAAAATTATGATCCATCAGTTTAACAAAGGATGAAGTTTTATGCTAATAAAAACAGAACGAAGAAGGAGTTCCAAGTAAGGGATGAGGTTTACTTAAAAATTCAACCCTACAAACAGAGCACATTGGCCTTCAAGAAGGAATTAAAACTTTCTTCCAGGTATTTTGGTCCCTACCCTATAATGGCCAAATTGGGGTTTGTTGCCTACAAGCTCAATCTACCGGAATTTGCTAAAATTCATCCTATATTCCTCTTAAAGATCCTATATTCCACGTGAGTCTCTTAAAGAAGAAGGTTGGATATAAAGTTGTTCCTAGTATAAATCCCCCAGAAGTCACTTCAGATGGACAGCCACTAATTTATCAAGTTGCAATGTTGGACAAAAGGATAGCTAAAAGAGGAAATTGGCCGTAACTCAACTGTTAGTTGAATGGCACAATTTAGGCCCTGACAATGCTACTTGGAAAGACTATACCGTACTTAGTTTCCAATTTCCTGAGTTTGATCCTTGGGGACAAGGAAATGTTGCTAGGGAGGGTAATGTGATGATAGGGGAGTCTAGTAGCTCAAAACCAGCTCGTGGTGAGCCAGCTAAGAATTATTTTATTTTGATGGAAGGTGATGATCGAGCATTAGCAAAAGGTTCATTAGAACAGCTGCAAGAGAGGGGCACCAAAGTGTAATCTGCAGACCGTTAGAAGAAGCTGTGCCGACAAGGAATCCTTAACCACCAGTACTATAGGAAATTTGTTGAAAATTTTACTTTCTGCTGTTTAAATATTATTAGTCCATTTGTAATCAGAACTTAAAGAATTTAGCACACTAATGCTTATATATATATATATCAGCTGATGTAATTAAATAAATTTTATGAAATAAAAGTCATTAATTCCTCTCCTATTTCCTTTCTTCTCTGTCTCTGGTCTCATATTCCTTCTGCAGTTTAGATTATATGTTACAGATCGGTTCCATATGTTTTAACCACACCTCTATTCTTTTTCTTTTCTTTTTTCTATTTTTATTTTAAATATAAATATTTTTTTTTCTTGGCTATAAAAAAGTGACAAACTCCGTTGGCTCTTTGCCAAAAGCATTTTTGTATTTTATTTGAGAGCAACATTTCCTATATGCATAAATCTGTATTACACAAATCTCGAAAGCGACACTTTCAAATGCAAACTTAAAATCTTAATATTAAATATTCAGCGTATAAAGATATTTTTCATTTTTATTCATTAGTTTCTAATACATATCTTTGTCATTGCTTATTTAATCCATCATTTTCTATTTACACTTTTAGGCATTGTTTGGTAAATCATTTTTCCAATACACTTCTGGGCATTGTTTGATAGGCATAATACACAATTTAAAAGCACAATGTACAAATTTGTACACTTTGCCAAAGTTGAGACGTAAAATGTGTAACTTAAATTATCCAAAAATAGAAAGGGCAAATTAACACGCCCCTTAAATTTATGTGCATAATATATTTAATGGAATTTACAATTAAATATCATGTGCTCACTAAAAGAACACTGTATTTTCCTTTGGGTAAATGCCAAATGGATGCATTCACCTAGTGAGAAACAAATAGTATTGGGGAAATAAATACAGCTGATTGCATTGCAATTGCAGCAGTTATATTTCGTTCCTTGAGATATTTGACAAACAAAAATTATCTCACCAGCACCTTATATATATATATATATATATATATATATATATGTGGTGTAATCCAGTGCCACTAAAGGCATAATAATTCCAACTTCTCAGAAGCATTTGGACGATTCATTCTTACAGCAGCCAAAATACTTTTTTAACTCAACATAAAGGGATGTGCTTTCATTGCTCTCAAAAGTGATGACTATGGAGAAAAACAACAAACAAAAATCACAAAATACACCCATTTGCTAAACGACCATAACCAGAATTGCAGCTTGTAAATTAGGGTACATTACGGTTCTCAGTGACAAAGCAGCTGCATAGGTAAAAATTGAAATCTCACAGTTTAGAGTTTTTACCTATAAAAAAATTGCACATCCCGAAGCTGTTTCAATCCCAAGTTTTCTTCTATCTCTGCAACGGGTGAAATACCACATCAATTTACTTAATAGCACGGTACATTTAAATAAAGGAAATAAAAGTTGTAGGAAGATTGAAATAACATACATGTACAAGGTATACAAACAACACATCAATCTAATGTTGAAAAACCAAGCTCTCACAATGAAGAGGAGCATCCTATGCATTAGAATTTGGTGGATGATCATCCTTCCAACCTTTAGAAAGCAGGTCATAGTTAATTGATGCGAGCTGGGATAGATTCTAACAACCACAAGGGAAAAGAGAGAGTAAGGAATAGCAACAAAACTTGATCGAGAAAACAAAGTACACAAATATTCACCAACAGGAGAAACACAATAAACCATCAAATGATAGGGCCAAATTAGATATTGAGACAAATCACCATGAAATTTAAATCAATATCATGACAACAATAATACGGACATATATTGCAGAACACAAGATGTTGTTGCTTACTAAGTTTAACCATAAATAGTTCTGCAAACCGTCTTTTGTAAGAAGCCTGACATGAACAATTAACAAGCCCACCAGCCTTACTGTAGGTATATGTATATATTTATTTGTATGCATATAACACAGCATTGGATGAAGGCAAAATCGATATATATATAAAAAAAAAAATTAAGAAAAAGGGATACAAAATTTTTATTAAAAATAAATTGGAAAATTAAAATCTTTCTCTAGGCACCATCCTAGCAACAGTTAAGCGCAAACTAAAGCACTTATATTCAAAATAAACAAAAAAACCTAATGCGTTCTTACAAGATAAAAGAATACCTTAAATGAGAAATTACTGAAAGAATAATTGACAGATGAACCGGACTCAAATTCAGCAAGACCTCCACATTCATCTCCCTGTTTCATTTGTGGACAGCAGACAAACAGAAAGTCAACAACAGAAATCATAGATAATCATCACTTATGAAATTGCAAATTTCTAGGGCTAAGTTACCACTTCATCTTGACGGTTGCTCAGGCAACTACTACTACCACTCAAGCTGTCAGCGTCACTGGAATCATCAAGTTCGCTACCAGGATATGTATGGTCATTTGAAGTATTCCATGAGTAGCGACTTGTAAAGTAACTAGTATCAAGTGCACTCTCTGAAGCAGGAACAAAGGCAGCCTGTAAAATGCGGAAAGCAAGGTGAGTAAATACAAGACACTCAAAAACAGTTAGATGGCCCAGAATTTCATAATTTATGGTGAACACATTCACACCTTTTGCCTTGCAAGAGTGTCCCAATTGATATCTTTGAAAAATACATGCTGCTTCACCTGTATGCAAATTTCGTCGTTTGTGAATCAAACATCTGAGACAGGCAATTAAGAAAAACATATACCAGAAGTATAAAGAAAAAGGAAAATAGAACACCAAAAGTTGTACTTATATTAAGAACCAATATCACCTCTGATGCTCCTCTGGCTCCAAGTCTCTGATTGGGATCTTCTGTCAGCAGTCTGGATATTGAATAAATCAATAAATTTTAAGTCCATAACGAGGCACTTGAATAATACTAAAATGAAAAAGAGCATTACAGAAACTAAGAGACTCCTGAGGTACTTTAAGCTTGATAGCAGTGACTTTGAAGAACCCTCGGTTAAAAATCTTGATGCAGTGCATATATTATTAAGAAAATATTCACAAAGTTAAGGATATCATGTTGCCAACTGTTAGGACCTATAAAACTAAACATTTCTTTTAATAAGAAAAGAAGTATTAATGGTGCTAAACACACAAGGTCCTCAACATATGAAGATGTGATATAATATTGAGATCGTTAAGATATTGAAACATAATTTCTAGGACATGGTCATTTTAAATAAAAAGCTAAATAATTTAAAAAGTTAGATTATTTGTAATATATAAATGATCCTCAAAAGGAACATAGAAACTTCTAGAAAAACAAAATTATATAGGAATATAGGATAAAAGTTCTATCAAATAGCCCGTGGGATGCAATAACAACAAATAAGATGATATAGCAGTACCTCCCTTAATCAGTATATATGCCTATAAAAGAGAGGTTTCAGTCCTATAGACTGAGAAAATAAAGCTGTGAACTTTGTTAAGAAAATAGGTGTGCACATATGCGCATAGATGCATCCACATATCTTGATGTTTTAGAAAGGTTGCTTTCATGTTTGTGATGAGGAGATAATTACATTACACAGACATGTTCTTGTATCCAGAGGTTTGGAAAATACCATGTTTAATACTTCTGTGTTGGCGCTCGATAGAGCAACAAAGTTCACAGCTTTGTTTTCTCGGTCTATAGTACTGAAAACTCTCTTTAATAAAGCCATAAAGCAAATATAGAACAGCTGTCCTTGCAAACCATGCATGCTCCATAGAGTGTTTCCATAAACAACCCATAAAAATTATGTCCATGAAATAATGTAATAAGAAACCGGTTAGACTCATTCTTTGCATTACAACTGTTATTTTATTTCAACATGCATCAAATTCTCAGGAAATACCAATGACATCAACAAAATAATTTTCTTACCCATCAATTAGATCTTTTGCTTCTGGGCTCATTTCTTCTGGCACCCGTGGCCAAGGTATTTTACGATTGAGGATATTATCAAATATTATCTACAACCAACATATTAAAGAAAGTGAATGTAAGAATGAGAATTAATTTAAAATGCAATTTCAAAGTCAATGGCATATTAATAATTTGGCAGCACTTTAAAGGTACCCAACAGTAACAATCTTTAAAAACTTAAAAAAATAAAAATAAAAAATCAACATTAGAGTATCCAAGTATCCCCTTTTTTTTTGGGAACCATTTTTCTTTTAACGTACCAAGTTTCCTGCTTGGCAGGAGTTCAGAGTTCGAAAACTAACTAGAAAGTGACTGAATCTACCATGATAGCTATGCAATTTTCATGCAATCAAACAAAAGATACACCTCCTTAACTGTCCACGATTACAGAAAAGAACCAATATAATACTGTGTTTCTTATGCTGTAATTCTAATAGTCTCAGCAGTTTATATCACTGCGACAAAAGGAAGATCTGGATTTTAAGGCTTATATCTTCCAATCCATGCCTTGCCACAACAAAATTATGAAAGTAACTAGAATTGAGCATTGTGATTGAATGTTAGTCAAAGAATTGATTTTCCTACACCGTCATTGAAGAGCATCACCAAATACCCTGCAAGATGCCTGCCACTAATTTAGAGATGGCTTCATTCTTACAATGCCTCATTCTATGCAAACTGGATCAAAAGACTCTGACCAACCACTGGGGGGAAATAAAATTTTAACAACAGAATAAAGAGAACAGGAAATATAGAGATCAAAACATAAAAAGTAGGAAAGATGAGTAAGAACTGACAGTATAACACTATAACTCAACATTCATATACCGGCGGTACTAAAAATCTCAAGCAATCTGGAAAAAAAAAATGATATCCTTCAAGTTTTAGATCAACATAATAAGAAAAAGGAAAAAAAATGTTCTACACTGTGAGAAGGAAGGAAGAGAAACAAAATGCATAAAAGAAAAAGTCAAATAGAGCAGCACTAGCAAGAACTAGAACCCATAGAATCAAGGTTTTACATGTGGATGCTCTGCATTGAAGGGTGGAATGCCAACAATCAGTTCAAACAAAATGACACCCACAGACCACCAATCCGCGGTTGCACCTGAGGAAAATTGAATAATACTGTGAAACTTACTGCTTTAAAACATGTTCAACCAGAGAAGAAATGCATATGCTTATCAGGTAGAAACAAAGAGGGAGAATTTAATCAGCTACAACAATTATAACCAGGATATCAGTCATAAAACCAATTAATCAACTAAAGAATTTAGATCCAAGTTGCTGAAGCTTCTGGGATATACAATTTTCAAGTTGACCAAATTATCAAAGTTGATCTTTAAGGCAAGCAGGTGATGAAAAGATAATTAAAGCACCTTAAACTAAAAAAGGCTATACAAACCATGTCCTGTTCCCAAAAGAATCTCTGGTGCCAAATAGTCAGGTGTACCCACAGCAGAACGTTTCTTCCGCCTCTCTCGCTGATGCTCAGATGCAGATACGCGAGGCTGCTCATCATCAAGTAGAGATGTACCACTAACTGCTGGACCAGATAAGTCATCAGTACTGTTGATGAGACCAACCTTTGAAAGCCCAAAATCTGTCAACTGCTCAAATGGGAAATTTTATTATAAGTTTAAAAGGTAAATTCAAATAAAATAGAAGGTCCCAAAAATTTAGCTGAAAAAGTAATCTCGACATCACATTCCTCTTAACGTATCCTCATTTTGCTTAACAAACTATCATCTCACACAATAAATAGTCCCTTGACCGCTCAATCATATGCAACCTTTCAACATAGTGGGTTTTTCCCCAATTAGCCAATACTATAAAACACAAACTTCACCTTACCATTGAAATTTTAATAAATTACATAAATTATTATACGCAAAAAGATGATATTTTGCTTTATGAATGTCAATAATAATAAAAATAAGATAGCATTAGTAGTTAGAGACGATGTTTTTCTTCCGATCAAAAAGGAAAGATAATATTTTACATTAGGACTGTAAATAACTGCACATTTAGAATTACTGAAAACGACTGACCAAGTGACAATAAGTGCAACATCTCCTAATATTCGTCAAAAGAAAGGAAGCAAGGTTACATTAAAAGTTACCTTGATATGACCATCATGTGCAATCAACAAATTATCAGGCTTCAAATCACGATGAACCACATGCAGAGAATGTAAATACTCCAAGGCAAGCACCTGTAAAAATACATATATAAAAATATACACTATATAACAAAAGAAGAGAATTCAACTAACATAAGCTAAAAGATATACATTCCCTATAATAGATTAAACTAAAACTTACAACTTCCGCTATGTAAACACGAGCAACCTCTTCATCCAAGCAGCCTAAATTCCTCAACAATGAATATAAATCACCTCCATTTAAATACTCCATCACAAGATACAAGTTCTCACGGCAAGTAAATGAATAGAAGAAGCGAACCTGATACAGCACATAGATGTAAGAATAAGATATCAAGTTCTCAAGGTAAATTCTTTGCAAGCTAGACAGCTCACCACAAAAGGATTGCGGACTGAAATCAAAATATCACGCTCTGCTAATATACTTTCAACTGCATTCTTGCGAATCATATCTGCCTTCTTTAGAACCTGTACCAAACAGCATAAAGATATTTTTAATTGAAAAGTAACTCCCCATACTCAGTAGCATGCCAATAGCTCAGAGTGATGAAAATAATATGTTGTCAAACATGATAAAGCAGAAAAAATATAGAGGAGTCACAATAAAAACCAAAAGGGAAATGCCCTTACCACAAAAGAGATTTATCTGTTAACTAATACAACATAAATAAATAAAAAGACGGCCCTCCTCAAGAACAGAACATAGGAGGAAGATAAAAGGCCTTCAACACAGCAGAACAAGAAAGAAACAGGACACTTAAAATGAATTAACTAGAAAAATTCCATGGCCATTGCTGTGATGTTGTCAGAGCTACAATTATTTTTTGCATTTTTTAAAAACACATTTGATAAACTTTTATATTTGGTGATTCATGTTCAGAATAATTTAGATTATAACCTTTTTTAAAGAACATACATAAGAAAAAAAGAAACAAATAAGGGGAAATAAGAAATGAGAAAATGGAATAATTAAAAACAACTTTTTCCTTTTTTTTTTTTTTTTACTTTTTGCTCTCTCTGCCTCATCTCTTTGTTTCTTTCACCCCAAACTTGTATGCTTGACAATTTTTTTCTTACATTATTCCAAATTATATTACGTGGTGAGAGAATGTATAGAAATTGCAAAGAATAAGGAATTGAGTGAAAATTGTAAAACTGAGAAAAAAATCCAAATCCCTATGCCCTTTTTCTTTTTTTTCCTTTTCCTTTTCTTTTTATCCTTCCTCTTTGTCTCATATTTTGTTTTCTTTTTTCATTTCTTTCAGGTCCACACCCTTGCTAGCAATTGGATATGAGCCAAACCGGATTTTTTTAATTTCTGTTTCTGTTATTTCTGTTGGGTTCAGTTATGGGCTTATCACATGGGCTGGATCATGTTTTTAATTCGCATCGCCATTAATGGCAATATTGTGAATATGTGATGAATGCAGATTCAAAAGGATCAGCTGTTAGTCTGCGGTGGTTATGCTCAGTCTTTCCAAAAATTCTCTTCTCTCTCTGATCTCTCTCTCCCTCTCTGGATTTCCAAGATATAAAAGGATCAGCTGTAACTTCTTCTTAGTTTGGCTCATATCAGTGGTATCAGAGCTTTTCTTTCCTGGTGACCATGGCAGATAATACCATCAACAAGGTGCAGAACGAGATTAGTCAGATTCAGTTCAATCTGCAACAGGTTGATCAAAAGATTGATGTCAAGTTGGACAAGTTTCGTTCAGAGCTCATGGAGTTCAAGAAGTTCTTTGATCTTCTTGCCAGTTGAGAAGACAGCCTTTCCAGTGACAAGTCAGATGCTGCTACACTGAGGCCTGATTTGGCTCCTTCAACCTCTGTTACACAGGGTTCTCTGATGCTAATAGATAAATAGAATGCCCTAAGTTTGAAGGGGAGGAGTTCAAGGGCTGGTACATAAAGCTTGAACACTTTTTCGAGACTGAAGGTGTACCACAAGAGGCCAAGGTTAGGCTTACCATGTTGAGTTTAGAGGGTCGTGCCCTACAATGGCACCAGCATTATGCTCGAACACTAGAGGGTTTGACAAACTGGTGTGAAGCTCATATGTAGAAGGATAAAAGATAGGTTTATCCCTGGGGAATTTGAGGGCCCTATGGCTGAATTAGTGGGACTTAAAACACTCTGGGACTGCATAGCAGTATCATGAATCTTTCATTGGACTACTTAACATGTTGCAACTTATAGATAAATATGCATTGACCATATTTGTTGGCAATCTCAAACCAGAAATAGCTCGATCCATCAATATTTAAACCTAAAATCCCTAACCACGCCCTTCACCTAGCCAAACAATTGGAATCTATTATGTTTCAAACACCCAAGAAAATACCCATAACCTTTAAGCCTACTCCAATATCAACCCATTCTAATACCAGTGTGATTACCTCTTCTCGACCAAACAGCTTTCCACCTTATTACCTACCCCTAAGATCCCCCCAAATCCTAACCTATTACATACAACCAATCCCAAACCTTATGCATGTCCTAATACCAATTTTAACCCAACAAACAACCATAAATCATTCCTCAGGAGGTTGTATTAAGCTGAAATAGAAGAGAAGAATAGAAAAGGTTTATATTTTTGGCGTAAGCCAAGTATTCGCTTGACCAAAAATGTGTGAAGTTTCAACTATTTTAGTTGTTCACTGAGGATAATGGAGGAAGGAGACCATGAGGAGTTCTCTGATTGCCCTGATAATCCAGAAGTGTTTTTGGTGGATGGAGAAGATGGCAGTAAGCCTCTAATCACTTTGCATGCTATGCCAGGCACTACTGGCTTTCAGACAATAAGGGTGTAAGGCACCACCAAGAAAAGGCCTCTGATCATTTTGAGCGACTCAAGCAGTACCACAATGTTATGGACCATGCAGTAGCTAAACAGTTGGGGTTGACCATGAGCCACGCTTACAAAGCTAGCATTAGAAGAAAAAAAATACCACAAGGGAAGATGTCAAGGAGTTAGTTGGTCAGCTCAAGGGGTTCAGTTTACCACAGATTTTTTGGTTTTCCTCTTGAAAGGGTGTGAAGTGGTGTTAGGGGTCCAATGATTAGTCCCATTGGGACCAATAGTGTGGGATTTTCAAGGTCTTACCATGCAGTTCCAGCAAGATTTTGTCTGGAATATGCTTCAGGGGATTCAACTTAGCTTCTTGGAGATTTTGAATGAGAATCAACCTGGTAAGGTACTGACCAGCCTCATCAAAATAAGTAACCCTCAAACTTGTAGGCTACTATGGACTAATCATGCACAGATTCAAGTCATGCAGGATAAGGCAGAGGTGGAGACATGATATCAGAAGTTGTTAAATGAGATGTTCATTCAATATACGGACTTGCTTAAAGCTCCAATAGGGCTGCCCCTTGCCAAGCCCCAGGAACATCGAATACCTTTCAAAGATGAAGGTAAGAAAGTCGGAAATATCCAGCTATACAAAAGGATGAGTTTGAGAAAATGACCAACGAGATGCTGGAGACTGGGTTAATCAAGGAGAGCAATAGTGCTTTTGCATCCCCTATTGGCATGGTAAAAAAATAAGGATGGATCTAGAAGATTATGTGTTGATTATAGAAAACTTAATCATATAGCCATTAAGGACAAGTTTCCCATTTCCTATGGTTGAAGAACTCTTGGATGAATTAGCTGGAGCCTTCATATCCTCTAAGCTGGATTTAAGGGTCGGTTATCATCAAATCTAGAGGTGGCAAAATGAACCCGAACCCGAAAACCCGCTTGAAAAAACACGAGCCCGAACCCGAACCCGAACCGAACACGATTTGACCAAAAAGTCAATGGCCCGAACCCAAAAAAAACTCGAATCCGAATGGCCCGAACCCGAAATGACCCAAACCCGAAAAAACCCGAACCTGAGCCCGACCTGAACCTGAACCCGAATTTAATACTAAAAATAAATATGAAGAAATTATAATTAAATAATTTTTTTATAACTATGATTAAATTTGCTCATGGGTTAGGCTGGGCCGGAATCCAAATTTTTTTAAAATCCCAATCCCAGGCCCTTATTTAACGTGCCCAAGCCTATCTATTTAAGCCAGAATTACTGTTTATCATATTAAAAAATAATTTTTATTAATATTATATATATCATAATTAAATTTAAATAAAATATATTAATTTAAAATCACTATTTCAAATCCGGTCAAGCTAGTTTGATATAAAAATATGAAAAGCTGGGCCAGACCCAATTGGACCAAGTAAGTAGCCCGACCCTTAAATAGGTCTATATATAATAAAATATTAATTTATCAAAAAGTAAATCATATCATGAGCTTTGAAAAACAT
>JBBYHK010000004.1:501335-521339 GCA_038382065.1 Adansonia grandidieri
GTGCAGGCCCTTATTTAATGTGCCTAAACCTGTCTGTTCAAGCTAGAATTATTGTTCATCACATTAAAGAATTTTTTTATTAATATTTATATATTTTTTAATTAAAATCAAATAAAATATATTTTATTTTAATTTAAAACAACTGTTTTAAGTCGGATTGGGCTAGTCTGAAACCAAAATATGAGAACCCAAGCCCAAGCCCAATTGGGCCAAGTGGATAGCTCAATCCTTGAACAGGTATATATATGATAAAACAATAATTTATCGAAAAATAAATCATATCATGAGCTTTGAAAGCATTGTCTATATCATCAATTTATCAATTTTTTAATTTAATTAGTTAAACTCATTAAATATTGAAAGTTTATGCATGTTAGCAGTAAAATTTTAAATACTTTTTTGAATATTATTATTATTATTTAAAGTAATGATAATTAGAGTGATAATAATATAACAAAGTAATAAGATAAATTAAAAAACATTAAAGCCATAATAGATAATACCATATAAAAAATGAAAAAAAATCACAGGTTAAACTAGTAACTAAACTTGCCCATGAGCCAGAAGACCTGTCCATAGGCTACACAGCCTGCACAACACAATAGGCTCGGTACGATCAAGCTTAGGTCTTAGATTTTAAGTTTGAAGTATGCTCGATCTGAAACAATATTTTTTAAAATAAAATAATATATTTTATTTAAATTTAATTATAAAATATGTAAATATTAATATAAAAATAACTTTTTAATATTATGAACAATGATTTGTACTTAAATTGGTCGGCCAAGACAAATTCGACCCTGAGCTTAGAATTCAAAAATTTTTTGAGCCATGCATAGGCCCATAGAACCGAACTAAAATTTTTTTGGGCCAGACGGGGCCAAATTCGTGCCTAGGCTTAAAATTCAAAATTACGTAAAAGTGATTACATTTAACATAAAATAAAAAAAAAATGATGTAAAATATACTCAAACCCGAACCCGACCTGAACCCAAACTCGAACCCGAATTGGCCCGAACCCGAATTGATTCGAACCCAAATAGACCCGAATCCGAATTAGCCCAAACTCAAATTGACCCAAATTGGCCCGAACCCGAGAGAACCCGAACCCCAATAAATGCGAACCTGAATCAGCTCAAACCCGAAAAAGCCCGAACCCGCCCGAACCTACCCAATTGCCACCTCTAATCAAATTGGGATACATGAGGCAGATATACATAAGACAACTTTTAGGACCCATGATGGTCATTACGAATTCGCACTGATGCCATTTGGGCTCACCAATGCCCCCTCAACATTTCAGAGTCTTACGAACTATATCTTTAGGCCCACATTTTAAGGAAGTTTGTGCTTGTATCATTCGATAACATATTTATATATTCTATTGATTGGGCAATGCACTTAGTCCACTTGAAGGAAGCATTTGAAATACTCAAGTCCAATCAGTTGTATTTGAAGAGGATCAAATGTGATTTTGGAGCCAGGGAGGTAGACTATTTGGGGCATGTGATAAGTGGCAAGGGAGTGGCAATGGATTCTAAAAAAATCCAATGCATTACAAACGGATCTTCTAACCTTAAAGAACTGAGAGGTTTTTTGGGACTTACAGGTTACTACAAGAGATTTATTACAAACTATGGTATCATGGCAAGACCTCTGACTGAGCTATTAAAAAAGGATGTCCTTGTGGAATGATCAAGCTCATGAAAAGGGTGTCCAGTACACTATACTGGAATGGAATGAAGAAAGACATAAAGAAGCTAGTGCAGAAATGTCAGGTCTGCCCACAGCAAAAATACGATCATGCAGCTAGCCCTAGCCTTTTGCAACCACTCCCCATTCCAAATATTGTTCAGGCAAACATTTCTATGGACTTCATAGAAGGGTTGCCAAATCTAACGGCAAGGATACCATCCTGGTCGTAGTTGACTGATTTAGCAAGTATGGCCACTTTCTTGCTCTGACCCAACCTTATATTGCTAAGATAATAGCTCAAATTTTATGGACCAAACTGATGGTAAGGGACAACTTTAAATATTTCCACCTCTTACCCTCCGCAGACTAATGGCCAATCAAAAATGGTTAATATGTATGGCATGAGAAACCTCATGAGTGGAGTATTGGCTGCTGTTGGCAGCGGTAGTATAACACCACCTATCACTCTGTCCTTGAGACAACTCCATGAGGCTGTATATGCACAACCTGTTCCTTCACCTCCCTTATTTAGCTAGAAGATCCTCTCTAGAATTATTGGACAGAAGTTTGAAGGCCCAAGAGGAGGCCAGTGAGGATGTTTAAATTCTACTTGGAAAGAGTGCAAGCCAGAATGACAGAAATTGCAGATAGGAGGCAGAATGATGGGGAGTTTCAAGTTGGGGATTGGGTTTATGTAAGGTTGCAGCCTTACAGGCAACAAGCAGTTGCCTACGGTAGTTTCTTTAAACTGTCAGCCAAGTACTTTGGGCCATTTCAAGCAGAAACAAGGGTTGGGAAGGTTGCGTACAGGTTGACTTTTCCTCTGGGATCACGAATTCATCCTACTTTTCACATGTCACAACTAAAGAAGTACACTAGAAATCAACACAGTCAACCTGAACCACCTGTGATTGGGGAAGATGGCACTCTAGCCAGAGAACCAATCAAGATACTGGCCAAAAGGAGGGTGAAGAAAGGAAGGCAGGCAAAAAAAATGGTTTTAGTGCAGTGGTCGACTTCTTGCCCTGAGGATGCCACTTGGAAGCTCCTTTATCAGTTGCAGAAGAACTTTCCTCCCTTTAATTCTTGAGGCCAAGGATTTCATAAACAAGGAGGCATTAATAAGAGCCAAACTGGATTTTTTTATTTTTCATTATTCTGTTTCAGTTTCTGTTACTTCCGTTGGGTTCAATTGTGGGCTGATCACCTAGGCTGGATCACATTTTTAATTCACAGAGCCATTAATGTCAATATTGTAAATAGGTGATGAATGCAGATATAATAGCACTGGTTGTCAGTCAGTGATGGTTATGCTCAGGCTTTCCAAGAATTCTTTTTTATTTCAGCACTTAAAACCAACAGTTTGGCTCATGTCACAATGTGGCAAAGTGTTGGCTCAATTAGCTATAGGAGCAAAATCGCCTTCATCCAATGAGTCTCCCTCTCTCCTTCCTCCCTCTCTTTCTCTCCTATTTCCTCCCTCTACTCTTAATGGTCAATCTCGACCCCTTCCCTTTGCCCCAGTGTCTCCTTTCTCTCTCCTCTCCCTATTCTTTCTTCGACAAAAGAAAATATTAGGACATATTTAAATGTCAAAAAGAGGAACAGAAAACGGCAAGATTTGGCTAAAATGGCCTCAATATTTTTGAAATACAAGGGTCCCAAAAAGTCAATTTAGTAGGTGGTATTTATATAAATTTATAAAACCAATGCACAATCATAGAGAAGAATACAACTTGCTCTTTTAATCTATGTTGCTCAAACTCCAAGTGGGTATTTATATAGTTGTCTCACTGGCCAACTACATGAAGTCAAAGACATGGGGATACGACTATAAAGGTCAAAGATGAGGATACAACTGTGGGGATTCTTTGTCCAGATTAAAATATTAAAAGGATTTATATTATTATGTCAGTGGTTTAACCATCTTTTTTGGGAAAAAAAAAAAGTGTAATTTCTATCTTGCTTTAGGGTATTTCAAGTACACAAGAATCATAAAAGCATTCTATTTGGTTTTTTTTTTTTTTTTTTTCAAGATTCTTCTCCCCATATCCCTAATTGATTCTAATTTGTCTCTCTATTTTGTGGGAAGGAAATTCTACAGCAATTGAAAGATAAAAAGTTGAGAAATGAAGAGAACTCTATTTACTAAGGGTGTGCAGAAATTGGCTGAAACCGACTTAACCGCCAAAATCGACATGAGTCAGTTTAATCAGGTTGGTTAGCTCGGTTTCAGTCTGTGTCGGTTTTAACAATCAGTTTTAGTAGGTTAAGTCAGTCAGTTTTTGGTTCGTGAAACATTGAAACAAATATATTTATATTTTTAAATATATTTATATAATATACATACAAATATATTACCCATAACCAATTAAGCCCACCCTACCTATTATCCAATAAACTTAATAAACCCAATACGCATCCAAACCATTATCCAATAAAATTAAAAAACCCAACACCCACCCAACCCAAAATCGACAAACTAAAACTAAGTTAAAAAATCATTTAAAAAAGAAAAAAAAAAAAAGAAACTATCCCTAACACTAACATCCTCCACGGCCATGCTGGCTGCTGTTTTCCCCAATCTGATTTTCCCCCTCCCATAATCTGATTTCCCTAGGCCAAACTCAGACCCAAACCTCAATTCCCTAATCCTTCAACATTATCTGCAATCTACTGTCTGCTGTATGCTCAAGTTCGACTACTTGCTCAGTTTCTACCGTGAGTGACCTGACATTTCCTTGTTTGTGTTTGAGATTTATTTTGGATTTTTATCATCTTTTATGTTGTATTTTTATTCTGTGCATCCCTTCGAATTTTTTTTAAATTATTATAACCTGGAATTTTGAAATCCTTGTTGTGGATGTAAAATTTCAATGTGACAAATAAACAAAGCAGTAGCAGTTTCAGTGAGATTCCACCTGCCCAAAAAAAAACCAAGATAACCAACCAAACTAAGTCGGTTTCGGTTATGTTTGGTTATGAAATCAAGGTCAGTCTGTTTCGGTTAATTTCCCCTTGGTTGTCGGTTAAGTTGGTCATCAGTTTTTTCAAACCGAACTAACCAATTGCATAGCCCTACCGTTTACAGCTAAAGTTGATCTAATTTGGGGGATTAATATCTTCCCAACCAAGTCAGCCAAACCTGACAGAGATCCCACAACCAGGTCCATGTTGAGTAGCGTCAACATGGATATTCCACTGTAAATGTAAAGTCACCAGCAACACAGATTTCGATAAAATAATTTACTAGAAATCAAGTTCTTCGGGCATAAATCTCTTCCCTATTGATATCCTAGAAGACATTTTCAGATCAAGCTTGGTGAATGCGACAGTCCACAAAAAGGTACTCCAGACAGAGTCATAGCTACAAAGGGAGTTATCATATTCAGTAAACTCTCTTCACATTACTCAGGATAGAAAGAAATAAAAATTTCTAAGAAACAAAGAAGGCACCTAAATATGCACAGAACACCAAAGTTATCCTCAAGTATTTACGCCTTCACATGATGTAAACAAAACAAGAACAAACTAAACTAAACTAATCAATGAAAAGCACTTAAAAGAATAAAGAGAGTACCATAAATTGAGGAAACATTAAAACAACAAATAACTAAATACTATTTTATTAATGAAAAAGATCATAGGAGAAGAAAATCAAACTCAGGTACCTTTATTGCAAAAAGATCCCCTGTTGTTCTCTTTTTAGCTAAGAAAACACGCCCAAATGCTCCGCGGCTAATTGGTTTTATTATCTCAAAGTCATCTATGGAGGTACGGTCCTTAGATGAATGAATAGGGCTAGTTCTCAAACTACGAACCACATCATCCTCTAAAGGAGCATCCTCATCAATGACCGTACTTGTCATATCAACCTTTTCGTCCTCAACTTGGTCACAAAACTGCAAGTACTTCTCCCTGTAATATCAAAATCATAACAAAATAAGAAAAGCACATCTAACTGAAGTAGCGCCTTTTGCTCAAAATTCAAATATTCTGTACAAAAGAATGTTCCGTAAATCTTTTGTTGCGCAGCTAAATTTAACTTTTCTCAGTGCATCTACCGCACTGTTTAGTATATATATCTAAAAAATAAGTGGCACCAACATACTTACCTGATCAGCTTCTCAATGCGTGCCCCAAATGTTTCCACTGTAAGTGCATCAAATTTTCTGCGGTCTACGACAAGTCCCAAGTCTTCAAGACAAGACAGCAAATATGGCATGGAACGATCATAACTCGATGGTGCATTTGCTACACATTTGGCAATATCAGCAAGTTCATTCATCTGCAAGATCAGAAAGGAATTAAAACTTGGTACTGCCAAAGTAAGACAATATACACTCTCATCCGGATTGCAAAAAGCAAGACCTCAGGGCCACGAAATCCATACTCTTCAAAGCAGATATATAAGGCATCTGCAATGATGAGTGGCTTCCTTATATCTATCTGTATAAGCAACTATTTGGCAGTCTAATGCAGGTATATAGCAACCTCGTATTTACAATAATTGAATTGAAACAGATTAAAAAATCACTTGCAACACAGAGAAAAACAACACATTTCATATGATGAGTAATACAAACAACCAAAAGGAAGAATATAACAAGGAGAGAAGGAGAGCTGGGTATGGAGGAAAGGTTAAGGCAAACAAAACTAAAAACTTGAAAGTAAATGTCAAAAGGCAAATTGGTGCATTGGTGCATTGGACGTATAACAGTACATAGCAATCGAAGCATGTAGTTCAGCAGCCCTTAAAACAGTAGGATACCTGAGGTAGATCTTCTTGCTCTGAAAAAGCTCCCTTGCCTGACAATAACAAGTCTATCTGACTATTTCTTGGTGTCAATAAAGGAGATCTAGGAGTCATACTTCCCGCAGATGAAGTTGTCATTCCTTGATCAGACTTCGGACCAAAGCGAGTTTTACATGACATGGGAGGCAAACCCTTAAGGTCATCCATAAGAACAGAATTATCTGCTTCAGGAAAACAATCAAGCATGTCTTCTGAACCTCTCCTGGACCAATCACTTAGTTTAGGAGATAGAACATCTGATTCTTCAGTCACACTCGAATTTGATACTTTAGCAACATCCGGGCTCCCTACAAGTTGCATATCCTTATTAGAGAATGATTCTATCATCTTCTCAAGTGTTTCGGCAATTCTTACAAGACGTTCATCAACACTTAAGCCCTTCTGATCACATCGATCAGCAACAGCACATATTCTTGAGTGATCTTCCACATTTGAGGTGGGAACCTCCTCCTCACAAATGCGGCATATTATAGAAGTTTCTTCAGAAACATTAGGTTGATCTCCCCAGTAACCCCAAGAAATTTTGTGCCGATGCTTAGAAGAATGTTCTTGAGATTCTTTTGCAGGCGGAAGCTCCTGAAGCTTAACAGTAGCCATATCTACATCAGAAGCTCCTATTTTTTTCGAGGCTTCAATTATACTATTATTCTGCTCCTTCGGAGCACTTACTTGCTTCGGAATTTTTCCGGCAGGAGATGGGAGTATCTTGTAGGAAGCTATCTTATCTCTGCTTGCAGGAGACTCCAAGTTCTTTGAAGTGTTGTCAATGGCAGTGATACAACCTCCTCGAAGTACAAGATGGTCCTTCCTCCAATCCAAGGCATGTTGCTCCTGACTATAAGATTTCTTAGATGAGGCTGCTTTCGACGCCTTTGATGCACTCAAACTTTTTCCTTCTATTAGGACACTTGAAGAACTTCTCTTATCTGCAGAATGCAGTATTCTAGATTGGCGAAGCTGTATTACAGGTTCATCCTCAGCCAGCCCACTTTCTTTGTGGAACTGCAACAACCTTGTACATCTTGTGAGAATGAAAAGCATCCGCGTATAAAGCTGCTTCAGCATGCCTGGAGGAAGTTCTTGACGCTTGTCATCTAGCTCCTGAACAATACCTTCACACTGAAGCCAAAACTCCCCAGGCGGTGTCATAGCACAGCTTCGAGCCAGAACCAGCAAATCCTCAATAGTTTCCTGCCACTCAGGATGAGTTTCAGAATTCTTTTCAAGAATTCCAACCAGATCTGCAGCAAAAATAGCCAAATCAGAGTTCACTTCCTCCTTAGCTTTGTCAAATTTTGCACGAATCACAACCACAATTTCCTGCATAAACAGAAATCTAGTTAGGAATAGATAACTGCAAAAAAATTGGCGACAAGAAATAGGATGAAAGTACCTCCAAGTTGTTTAAACGTCTAGGTTTCCAAAATGGAAAAGGCCTTACGCCTTTGGAATTTAATTCATGAGAAAAGCTCTTAATATCAGCAGGAAATCTCTTCTGAGGCCCACTTGTAACACGAAGAATAGCTTGAAAACGGGGGGATTCAGACTCCTTTGAGTTTTCACAATCATATGAAGTCTGGGAAAGAAAATATTCTAATAATCAATAATACCATCACAAGTTAAAAATCAAAAACGCAAATAAAGAGCAGTTACTGAGTAAAAAGTAGCTGCAAAGCGAGGATCCATGAAAAAACTATTGTACCTCTGGCGTACAAAAGTCTGAACTTTTTAAGCCTCCAGAGTGGCCCCATGATGCTTCGTGTCGCCCTGGTAATAATATTCAAGGCAGTAAGGCCACTTTTGGGAGAAAAACATAAAAAATTGCCTCAGGCAATGAAACCATTTCCGCATTAATCAGCATTACAAATAAAGCAGCAGTTTGAACCTAAAAGTGTTCTAAAATAGATAATGCTCTCCTAGTTAGAACAGAAATGACAAAGAAATGGAGAAAATGCATGTGAGAGAAATTTTGCAGATAAAAATAAATGCATAAGCATCCCACATTAACATACACGCTTTCATATCTAAACCAGTGGAGTCCTCCATTACAACATTGGAAAGGAAGAAGATGGTAACTAAAATAGCCTTCAAACTTTTTAAACCATTTTTAAGATTAGCACCTTCAAAGTCCATATTATAGTTTGATATGCTGCGAGGACCATAAATAACAGTTGATACTCAAAATATTTTGATACATAAGAAGCATAACAGCATTTTTAATAACCAACAATTTGAACTCTGCAATATGAGAAAAATATTTTATGACTCGTATCCTAGAAAATTGTATCACCTTCATAGAAAAAGTTTGGTTACTTAACATGCATAAACTGGGGGGAAAAAAGAAGGGGCCAACAGTATAGGAAAGAAAAGAAAAATAAGCCAAATTACATGCAGCTGCTGAAAAATAAGTATCATAAGCATATCAGAATCTAGAGGCAACTCCATTTGTACCACCAAAATCCATTGCCCATCCCTCATCTCTTGTTCTGCTAACAACCCATCCACAGTTGGTCTTTCTATTTTTTACACTTTTCAGTTTTGAAGATGATATGTCTGCAACTTTAGAAAAATACAACATCTTAGAGAAACTCTTGTCTAGAGACTTCAAGCAGAGACAAGGTTTGAAGGCTGATCAGATTCCAAAATAATCTAAAAACTGGTTGAATGGGACCCCATAGACTACACTTCTTCACTCAAAATGATATCTAGAGACAGCAATTGGAGAGGTTCAGGTCTAGTAATTTCGGATTTCGTAGGGTTCAAATCCTTTTGAGTTTGGGTCATGTCTTTCGAGTTTAGGCCCAAGTTCAAGCTAGGGTTCCAAGTTCTAAGAGGTTTTACATCATTTTTATTTCGTGTTAGCAGTAAACATCTCAACAAAATATAAATGTTCAAATCCAAAATTAAATCATCATTGATTTTAAGTAAGCTTTTGTTTAATATGACATTTTTTAATTATATTTAAATATTAATATCAAAATTTGTTAGCATAAAATGATTATATAAAATCAATTAGTTATATAAAATCAGTTTGTTAAATAATTAATTATAGAAAATATGATAGATTATCATATTGATATTTAAAGTAATTTATTCGATGAACTCTAATATTCAACATGTAAATAAATTAAAATTTATATTATTCATACGTATTTATATAATTTTACACACTAATAATTAAAACAAAATGGGTAAGCAGTTATATTTGAAGAAGAAATAAGATCAAAGTTTAGAGCTGGTAAAGACAAATGCCAAAAAGAAGTACTACTACTAGTTACTGTTCAATTATTTTACTAATGGTCTAATTTTAAATTAAAACTAAATTTTTCTAAGAAATCATGATTAAAAATTACTTGATATATATAGCATATATATATCATTTGAATTGCAAATATTAATTAGTATAGATCAATGAAGATGAGAAATTATAATGATTTGTACAAATGATAATATTTAGACACGATATGAATACATAACATGCAAACGACAGGAGATATATATGATAATATCATATCTTATTAATTAATTATGTTGTAATTAAAGAAAAAATAATTACTTAAGAAAAAAATTTTGTGAATTTTAAAAGAATACGGAGTATGAATAAACTAATTAACTCCATGCATGAAAGAAAGGCAAAAAATTAGTAGAAATGTCAGCATCATGTTTTGGATCCCATAGTAATTGAGTTTTTTTTTCTTACTTTTTTTTATTTATTTCATAATTATCAGAATGAGTGTAGACTTGTAGGCAATTACTTAAAGGAATGATTTTTTATATATTTTTTTAATGTTTTAGACATACCACATATACAAATATATGGGAGAAAATGAATAAATTAATTAATTAATTAATAAAAAGTTGCCTTAAAATTCAAGAACAATGATATATAAAAATAATAATCAATATTTAGATACTTTCAATTTTATTCTAAAAAATATCTGTTAGATTATTTTTCAAAATTAATCACAATTTTATTTTTTACAGTTCTAAAAATGCATTTCTCTTTTCTTTACAACCCAATTGTTTACACATAATTTAAATTTTCTTATAATTATCCAAAGATGGGTTTAATTAATTTAACATGTACCAAAAATATTAAAAAGCATATAGTAAAAAATTTAAAAAAATATTTCTTTTTCTTTTTGCTTTTGATTTTTTTTCCAGCCTTCATTTTCCTTTTTACTTATTACTCACCATTTTGATTTTTGATAAAATCATTATCTTACTTTATGTATGTATGTGTATGTGTGTGTGTGTCAAAATTTAACTTTTGATTAAAAGGTCAATAAGATATTAGAATAAAATTGATAATTAAAGATCATTTTTCTTATTAGTATTACTTTATTTTATAAAAGATTATTTAATTACAATTTGATCATTTTTCTTATTAGTATTATTTTATTTTATAAAAGATTATTTAATTACAATTTGATCATTTTTCTACAAGTTTATGATCGGATCGGTCTTGGGTTTGGATCATTTAAGGTTTGGGTCATTTTGGGCTCAGACCATTTTGAGTACAGGTTTTCTCGAGTTTGGTCTTTGAATTTTTTTATCAAATCAAGTTTTGACGAGTTCAGGTTTTTTCAGACAGGTTTTCAGGTTCATTTTGCCACCTCTAATCATATCTATCTAGTATGATTTGAAGTGAACATTTCATGCACTTACACAAATTAATTTTCAAGTTTAAAGATGCCACCCTTTCCCTCAGCAAAAATATAAGGAATAATACTGATGAGCATAAATAAAACTTTACAGAAATCATTTCAGCACATACCTTTCCATTCAGACTCTGTTAGCTCAACCTAATAGCACAATCTTAAATTATTTCTTAAAAAATTAACAAAAAACTTGAATCAGGATATTTTCTTTTATCATTTGTCATCAACATGCCAACTGCTAACTATCCAAGAACTCACAAATGTGATACAAGTAAATCTTATAACCCAATCCACTCTATGTCCTTTATCACCTCATATTGTATGTCAGATCAATGACTAAAACAAAGCAGCTTCTTTGTCTCACAACATGTTATTCCCCCCTCTCTTCCAAACACCAAAAGGCAAAGGAAAGAGAGGCAGTTCGTAACTTTATTTTATTTTTATTTTTTTTAACATCTTCATTTGTGATTGAGTAAAATTCTTGAACTTTAATGCCTCTTACTAATTTCAGTAAGGCTCGATAGAAATGAACTCAACGTACTACCAAGCCTTCTAGCTTTAACTATTTGACCAAATAAAGAACAGTTCAAAGCTTTAACTCCAATCTTAGACTCGGAAATCCTAAACAACCGTGTGGCATAAACAAATTGTTTTTAGCATTCGATTCACTAACTAGTCACTAAACAAGGAAATGCAAAATCAAGTCCTAGAATGGAGGAGGCAACCAAAAATAAGAATCAACAACAATGAAGCAACACTACTGCCATTAACGTATAATCAAAGGCACAATGGAAACAACAACAGATACTCAGAAAAAGCAAGAAAAGTAATGAATCGAAGTAAGAGCAGTTACCAGCTTCGGAGGATGATTCCCCATTCTGCAACCGGGACTTGCCTTGCACACTAGGGCTCTGCTCTCTAGAATGCCACCCACCACTAACACTTCCAGTTGACATACTATCCGAATTGCTCACATTATCAAGCAAACTCTCTTGCAATAACCTCTGGTTCAACCCACTTTTCTTCCCAGAACCCGATTTCCCCGAACTACCACCGCCACCTGCACTGCCGCCAGCACTAGTTGAACCTCCAGGCCTGGACAAGTTACTAGGTCCAAGCACGGAAGCCGCCGCATTTTTCTCTCCTCTGAAACTGAAAAAACTCTCCTGCGGCAAGGGGCCGGAGCGGGTTTTAATCCGATTCAACCCCAAGGAAGAGGCGAGTAAAGGCGGCACGGAGGAGGGCCCGTCCTTGGCATCGGGCTTCTTGGAGCTAGAAGAAGAGGGCTTAGCAGCTGGGGTTTGGGTTTGGGTTTGGGTTTGGGTTTGGGTTTGGGGTTGGGGTTTGAGGTCCTTACGTCCTCCGAGTCCATCTTTGACTTGGGCATGCTTGGAAGCTACTGGAGTAAAAGGGGAGGTGGAATTGGGGATCTGGTAGGAGTCACGATTAGATGCAGAAGCAGAAGCAGAAGCTTTGGGTTTTTTCTTGTCGGATCGGATCGGGGAATTGGAAGTGGAACGAGGGCTATTGGATCCGTCAGGACTAGAAGAAGAATCCGATTTCTTTGAAGATGAAAAGAAGAGCTTGTTTTTGAACACCATTTTTTTCCAGTTTCTTTCAGCATAAGGATCGATGAATGAATCAATGAATCTATAAATGAAAGCCGCCGCTAAATGACTCCTCCTTCAACTCCAACCATTTCTTTTTTAAAAGTAAATAAAGGTTAGTTTGCAGTTGAAAGAAAAAGAGGAAAGCGTTGAAGTAGAAGAAAGTGGGATTTTGTTCAAAGCTTTGGAATGATTAGGTAAATTGCAGCCTCTTCAACCCAAAGAGCTCAGACAAGAATGCGACTTCCAGGGAAATACGGATATGCAAAAAACCAAAAAAAGGAGGAAAAAAAACCATTACTGCGCCTTTTAAGCCTCAAAGTAATGTTTAAAGTAAATAATAAGTAATGAATAATAAAAAGGACGAATCGGCGGTGATTTATGCATGTTAATTGAGCCGATCGAGTTAGTTTTGAGTCAATAACTTTGAATTAAGTTATTTTAATTTTTAAATATTTTAATTATTTTTAAATTTAAATTATTTTAATTTTTAATTATTTTAATTTCGAATCATTTTGATTTTGAATTATTTTAGATTTATATCAATTAAACTTAATACTCAAATTAATTGGATTCAAATTACTCTGGATTCGGTTAATTTTAAGTTTGTATCAATCAGATTTAATACTTAAGTTCATCGGATTTGGTTATTTTGGATTTAGTCATTTCAGGTTAATTGGTAGGGTTAATTCAAGTTTAGATCATTTCGAATTCGATTTATTTTGAGTTTAAGTTATTTCGGGTTCAAATCATTATAAATTCATGTTATTGTGGGTTCAAGTCATTTTTAAGTTTGGATCGATTGATTTTGGGTTGTTAATTTTTCCTAATTAGATCTGGTTGTATTAGGTTTAGGTTTGAATAGATTCACCAGGTTTTTAAGTTTCGAATCAAAATTGGTAGCTCTATAGCTGATTAAGGCCTTAGTCACCATTCGATTTTTTTTTTTTTTGTTTAAAGTAGAGTTAGACCTGCGTATGGGTTAGGTCGCGACTGAATTTTTTTTGCATCCTAAGCCCAAGCCCTATTTCACATGTCATACCCTCCTTTTTAGGATTGAATTATTGTTCATCACATTGAAAAATATTTTATATTTTATAATTTAATTTAAATAAAATATATTATTTTAATTTTAAAATAGCTATTTCAAGCAGACCGAACTAACATGAAAAAAAATATTAAGAACTAGGATCGAGCCTAATCAAGCTAGGCTTGCTAGGTCAAGTAGGCTGTCTGACCCATACCCAAGTCTAATTTAAGTCAATATGAAAATTTATTTTACTATTTAAAATAACATTATAAAATTTATTTATAAATTTAGATAAAAATAATTCTTTATTATTTAAACAATAATTCGAGCTTAGTCAACTAAAATTAACAAAACTCATATCTACATCCAACCTAATAAGAACTAAGTTAGACAAGTTACCCAAACCCATGAATAGGTTAGACAGGTCATTTATAATAATTTAAAATTAATTTAATTTTATAATTTATAATTTTTTTACACAATTTATATTCGTTTAATTGATGTGTATTTTATGTTTTATTCATATCATATATGTTAACTTCTAAATAAATTAAAAACGTTTAACAAATTATTTGATATGAAAAATTTTAATCGTTAAATATATATATTTTTAAAATATTATTTTCAATCGACGTGATATAAATATTGAATTAATTTAAAATTTTACGTAAGTATGATTAAATTGATAAATCCAATGATGAATTTATAAAAACATTAATTATAAGTGTAATTACAAATATATATAATTTCACAAAATTTTACGTTAATTCAAGTTGATTTATCTTCAAAAATAAATATACTCCCTCCCATCTATCCTTCTGTTTTCTTTTTTTTTGGTTATATTTTGGAGGTTAGCTAATCTTTCTTGTCAGAAGAAGCGGTTAGATTTTTTAAATGCTTTGGAAACTATTTTCGCTTGGACTTTATTGTCATGTTTGCGAATTAAAGGCATCATAATTATTTTTATTTTTTATTTTTATTTTTATTTTGACCTTTAATAATCTTTTATTTTATCAAATGAAAATTGCTCAAAATCCCTTGCCAAAAATAATTAACAAATTTGTGTTTTGCAAAGAAAATCAGAAAAAAAAAAAAAACCTTTAAAATATTTAGGCTCTTTATTAAATGCTTAATAGTAATTCCAACTTTTGTAGATTAGTCTAAGTTGAAGAGTAACTTCAGCGTTACATGAAAAAAAAATTGTTAAAAAACGGTTGTGAAGTACACCTTTTTAAGAATAAGGTAATTTGTTCGACCAGCACGATTTAAGTTATATCTGAATTTTGTTTTTATGATCTGAATCAATCTGGTTTAGTCCATGTCATTGTTTGTAGAAAAAAAAATATTTTTATATGCAGTTGAGGGACAAAGAGTGGACATTTGGAGACATTACTTGTAAGTTTAGAAGTATGAAATATTTATAAGTCATAAAAGTCTTAAATATTTATTTACTAAAAAATATAAAAAAAAATTGAATAATATATTTAAATGGACTTGGGTAGAGTGTTGATTGATCGAGTTAGGATATGGTCTAAAATTTTTTTAAATTTATTTAATTAAATTTAAATTAAATTTGATTTAATTTAAAAATTAAAATTATTATTTATAAATTAATAAATAATAAAAAATTTTACATTTAAATAAAATATTTTTATTATAAAAATCATTTAAATTAAATTAAATTAACTTAAATTATAAAAAATTATATTCAATTAGATCCAACATAAAAGACCAACGAGATCAAATAAAGCCCAAACAAAAATTGAATATGAGATTAATTTCACCATTTTAAAACCTAAATCTTATTCAACCAAATAATTAATTATTATATATCAAAGTTTGGGCCTTAGTTTCATTATTGCAGATCTAGACCCAGACCTGCCATGACGTTTATTTATATATTATATTATAGGTAATTCGATGTTAGAAAAGATATAAGAAACCAGCTCATATTACAATTTATATTGTACGCCCAAACCAAGGCAATTCTACGTTTTAGAGGCTATAGTAGACGTCGAGTTTGGTATAATTTTTTTAGTTAATTAAAAATATTTTTAATTTAATTAAAAATAAATAAATATCAATACCAATAATTTAAGTTTACAGGTCGAATCAAATTAAAAGTTAAGTAAATAATTTTAAAAAAATTTCGTAGCAACCTTGCTCAACTCACAAGTGCCTTTAAATTGTAATAGAAATGTGTTAAAAGATGACTAATTATGCTATTTATCCGTGTAATTGTTAAATTTTTTAGATTTAGTTCTTTTAATATAATTCATATAAATTTAATTCTCTTATTATATTAATTTAAAAATTCTTGTCTAATTGTTAAGAGTGTCAATTTTCTTCTATTAAAAATACTAGTGTAGACATTGACTTGATGACGTGGTTTAGGTTAAATGTGTTATCAGTCTTTATACTTCTGCCAAAATGCAAATTTTTTCCATGTTCTTATGCTAATATGCGGATTTAGTCTCTCTACCATAATTTTAAAAAAAATAAATTTAAAAATATTCACATTATTAAAAAATTATTAAAATAACGATATTGTTATAAATATTTATTATTTAAATAATAAAAGATATTAATTTTTGTTTATATTGATAAGTTATTATTTTATTTAAACATTTTTATTTTAATAATAATGAATAAATATTAAAAATTAAAATTTTAAAGACTTTTTACTTTAAAATTTCTAAATATTACTTATTAAAATTAAATAAAATATTTTTATTAACTTAATAGTATGTTGTGTTAGATCAAATTAATCTAGGCATAAAAATCATATCTAAGATATGATTTGATTAAAATTAAATTCCCAAATTTGACAAACACCCTTATCAATGGATTAGTTTTTCTTTTTTTTTTTCTAGAAATCTTGAAAGATAATCTTCATATATGATATTTAATTTCCAGTTGATTAATAAATCATTTCTATTGGCTAGTCAAATTTTTGTCCAATGAATATTAGAAAAATGTAAAACTTATTTTCTAAATTTATGCAAAACAGATGCAGCCATGGAGTCCATTGTTAATATTTAGGCCACTGTAATATGAAATTTATTTTCACATAGTTTTGTAGTTTATTTTTTAAATTTTATTATTTAATCAAATCTTCGTATAATTTTTGTGTTAATTTTGTTTTTAAAGTTATTATTTGTTTTAGTATTTGGGGTTTTGGCTAATTTTTTTGGTTTATTGATATAATTTGAGTTTAACTACTAAATCAACTAAAATATTTTTACTTTAATAGTATAAATATTTTTAATATTTTACTAATAATATTACACACTTTATAAATATTTTAGACATTTTTAAGATAAAATTAAAATCTGAAATTTTGAAAAATATTAATATTATTAAAATAATATTTTAATAGTATTATTATTTTAAGTATTAATATAAATATAAAAGTCTATAATGTAAATATCTTTAATCAATTTTTAATATTTTTAATATTGAATAAATTTGAAATCTCAAAAAATACAAGAATAAAATATTTTCAAAGTATTTGTAAATGGACTAAATATGCATTTTGGCAAAATATGCGGATTAAATTCATATTTTGACATAAGTATAGGAACTAACATAACCGCTCAACCGAAGTCACGTAAACAAGTCATTGTCTACGTCAACATTTTAACAAAAAAATTTTGAATTCATTAACAAATGGATCAAAATTTTTAAATCAATATCGTAAGAGGATTCCATCTACATGAATTATAGTAAAATGACTAAAATCTCAAACATTTAACAAGTAGATGGACTAATAGCATAATTAATCAATTTAAATATTATCCATACCATATATAAAGCCTACCAAGTCGATATCACGAATCAAGTGGTACCTATTCAGTTAGTATACTATGTATAATGCCTCTAACTAAGTTGATATCACAAGTTAAGTGTATCAACTCAATTAATGAATTTACATAAAAATTAAAATAAAATAAATAACATAATTTGAAGTGTATTTATGATTCCAATTTTTTTTAAAAAATATTTTTTGTGAGAAACTATTCAACTCCTAAGAAATTTACTATTATACTTTTACTATTATAACTTCTTTATTTATCTCTTTTAAAGCAATTTTTACTTTTTTAAACTACTTACACATTAAATAACTTTTTTTCTAAAGAAAATCTTTTTTTTTTTAACTAATTGTTCCCACATAGTGGGTGAATCGAAATCTAATTATCATTATATACTAATTTAGTAATTTACTACTTGTGTGAAGTATGAATTAGAATATGTATAAGTACATAGATTAATATTATTTAATCTGTAGCATGATCAAAGTATAAATAAAATACATAAACTGCAGACATCTACTCTTAAGAAAATTCAATTTTTTTATAAAAATTTGACAAAATTTTAAAATATATAATAAAAAAAGTTATTGAATTAGAAAGAAATAAAACTAATTAAAATGACCATAATCTTAATATAGTCGCTAAACAATCAATCAAAAAAAAAAAATAAAGGTTCTAATAAAACAAAGCCTTCACAATTTAACAATTTATTACAATGTGAGTTATTAGTATTATAATACTAAATCCAAAATTTAGAATCCTCAACGTGATCTTAATATTTTGTTGCTTATTGATAAGAAATTAACTTGGATAATGTGACTAATTATTATTATAATACTAAATCCCAAATTGAGTCTTCTTGACGTGATTGTGATATTTTGTTGCTTATTGATAAGAAATTAAATTGGACCCAAAACAAAGTCCTTCATTTGTTAAATTGATCCTCACTTTTCAAATTTGCTGCAACTTCAAAATCAATTATTATTGAAATTAAGATGGAAATTATTCAAGAAGTTTGTACAAAAATGGGGAAAAAATGGTTAATGTAATGGAAACATTGCAGGGAATGGTAAAAGGGTAGGTGCCAACAAATATGGGGAAAGGACAATAATAGTTGGTTGGAAATGAATTATATGCAAGTCTTTTAAATTCTAAAAACCATCAAAATTGTAGGGTTTGTTGATCTCAATTAGGATGGTTTTAATTGTTTAATAGTTGGATATCAAATTTTGATCATGTAGGTTGATTTTAAATTTTCATATTTAATTATTTACATAGATGGTTTTATTTCACGTGTCATTAAGCTAACCTTGTACTTAATAATTATTTACATTTATAATTAAAATGGATAGTTAGTTTTATTAGGTTAATTGGTATTTAGTTGTCCAGTTTAGATATGCTCGTAAGATGGGTCGGATTAGGCCACAACTCAAAAAAAATTTTAAATTGAAATCTAGATCCGAATTTGGCCTAGTTTGAAAGCCCAAATCATCATTTAAAATATACTTAAAATATTAAAAATAATTTTTATATTAATATTTTTATATTTTTATAATTAAATTTAAATAAAAATATTATTTAAATAAATTAACAATAATTCTCACTTGACAAGATTAACTACTCAACCCTAGAGTAGGTCTAGTTCAGCTAGACATATCATATGGTAAAATTTTATAATGCACTAAATCAAGATAATTAATTCTATGTTAACAATTCTTTTTAAATTTTAAAAATAATAAAAAATAAATGGATTTGTATTTTTATCTTTACCAATCAATTATTCTAATCTAGGTGAATGTTTGTTATTGTCAATTATCATATCTCATTAAAAAAAATTTGAATTTAAATTTTCGCATTTAATAAGTTGACAAGCAATGTGATCTTGGTTAACATTATAATACGTGTTAATAAGAAAAAAATGTTCATATAGACATTTATGTTAGCACATACTTATCAAGCAGCTGTAATGTCAAGTGCTCTAAATAGATAGCATAAGTCTGTGGGCATATAAATGGTTATGTTGTACATCCATTTTTTCATGTATTTTGGAAAGAAAGTAATGGCCTTGTAATAAGTGGTATCATAATCAACTCTTGACTATTCAATTTTATGCCATCAAACATCTTAATGTGGGACAGAAAGGTAAATCAATCATGACTATACACCAAATATCTTAGGGGCAAGGTAGGCAAAAATGGTGGAGCCCATGATAGGGTGTCACGTAATTGGATACGAGAGATTTATTGGACTTTATGTGGCCCACATGATAATAAATGGACCAAGATAATTAAATCAAATTATTAAGTTGAAATTATAAAGTAAATCCTATTCAGTTTAACTACTCTAGTGATAAGAGTTTAACTCTAATTCAGTAACTAATTAG
>JBBYHK010000004.1:521439-560049 GCA_038382065.1 Adansonia grandidieri
GGACTTTATGTGGCCTACATGATAATAAATGGACCAAGATAATTAAATCAAATTATTAAGGTGAAATTATAAAGTAATTCCTAATTCAGTTTAACTACTCTAGTGATAAGAGTTTAACTCTACTTCAGTAACTAATTAGAATACAGATTTCTTATGATAGGATACAACTTTAATTAGTCTTCTAGTATAGGTTCCTAGTCTAGTATATAAAAATTGTCTATGCACTATCATAAGGTAATTATCAATAAAAGGATATAGACTAGAAGGCTTATATGGGGTGTTCATCTTTGTATATTTGGAGCGAGTCTGGGTTCTTGATCAACAATGGCTAGAGGTATGTTTTATTTAAATTATTACAAGATTGTCACGTCAAGTGCTTTAAACAAGTATGTAGGATACATTAATGTCACATCGAATAAGAAAGAAAAAGTCTTTAGGCATATAAGTAGGTGCACTGCACATTTTATTAGAAATGCCTTTTGAGAAGAGAGTAATGACCCCATTATATAAGCACCTATCTAATAATATTATATATATAATATAGGTGGCCCCTTATGCATATAAAAAACTTTTGATAATATTTTTGTTGTGTATTTTGGATCCAAGTATCAAAACACACTGGTTATATATAAATATATAGGAATTTTATGATCAAAACATTAATAAAGAAATTTAAAATAAATTATATAAAAACAGAATTGACTTAATTTAACTAAATTCTAATATCGATTAAAACATTAACAATGCCTAAAAAGCTGGCATGCTCTTTGCTATAATATGGATAGAGCACATGTTAAAACATTTAAATTTAATCCAACAACTTAAAGAAATCCCTGAAAATAGAATCTCTAATTACAAAGCTCAAAAGAATCAAAATCTTTAGCACCTAATTTTTGCAGTTTGAAATGATCCAAACCTAAAAGATCATTTCCCTCATATCATTTCTCCCATCCCTTATGCCATGCTTGAAAATATTAATTTCAAATTTTGAACTTTAATTTCATTTGTTATATGAACAGTAAAAGTGAAATACATACATAGTCTATAAAATAATTAATAGTTAATATAATTTTAAAAGTATAAAAATGAATTTTAATTTCACCACTAAATAAAATTCAGTAATTTTATATTCTAAAAAATAATTATAAATGTTATATTTAAATATTTTATTACACTATTTTTTAAATTTAAGTTTTCTTTTTGAAATTCAAATTCCCATTACCGATTTTAACAATTTGAGTGGAAACCGATAAAGTTAGACAATTTTTATCATTTTTTTTAATCTTTTAAGTTGTTTATATGCGCCTTTGATTACATTTATAATTGTCTTTGTTCCATTTTGCACAAAATGTTTATATTAGTTCAAAGGATAATTATTTTATATATTAGTCTTGGAAAGAAAAAATTTCCACAATCAAAATTAGCAAATAAGACATATTCCATAAAATATATTTAAAAATAAATAAATGAAATACATGTCACTCATGAATTTCATTTGTAAAATTTATATTGGTGTGTGAGATAATTATGTTAGTTTAAAACTAATTTAAAATTTTTAATTAACCAATTTACTCTTTTAGTTCATTTAATCATTTAAGCAAAGGAAAATCTCCTTATTTAAAGTGCCTAGAAAAAATTCAAAAGTTTCATTGGATTAAACTCAAAATTTAAACCACTTTTAAAAGGTAAAGTTGAATAAGTTTAACATTCAAATCTTAACATTTAAAACATTTTCCTAAAACCAAAGCTACTATCTTTTGCTGTCATTCCTTCCTTGGGTTTAACAATTTCTTTTCAACATTTAATTGAAATTCTATTCCTAGTTACACAACACAATGATACAATATTTTGCACAAAGAAATGTAAGAACAAGCACTTATACTAACAAAAGCTTTAGGCCAAAAATATATATTAGCAAAATCTCATTTTATTTGAATGTCAAAGTTTGAATTCTTTCTATTTTTATGCAAATATTTATGATTTTTCAATTGGATAAACCTTGTGAAATTAGAACTCAATGCTTTAGGGTTTTTATAGATCTTGATTGTGAAAATTTATTGACACTTAAATTATGTTAAATCATACATTGTAGAGAAAGAACAATGACCCAAAGTTTTTATTAGGGTTTCAAACTCAATTTGTACATCTCTTAATTTTCGTATGAAACCTTAATATATATTTTCTCTATTCACTATTATAAAGTTTGATGCTTTTAATGTATATTATACGGTCTAAAATATCTATTAGTTTATGTGAGTGCAAAACAAGTGTGGGATGCTATTAAATTGAATTTAGATCAATAGGGGTGTCATTTGTTATTGCACCTGCATATTGATAGTGTCATGATTTTTTTGGGCAATAAAAATTGATTCATGTATAAGAATTTTCATGAATTCCTAAAAGTGATTACCACTAAAATGGGATTACTTACAGCAGTTTGTGGCATTTTTGTAATTTGAGGAGTGTTTCTAGTTATTCATACAATCACCAAGCCAAAGAGGCTTATTATGAAGCTAATTTTTTCCATAAAGTTATTAAGGAATGCATTGGTCTAAAAGATCTGTAAGGATATATTTTCAAACCCGATGTATTCTCATTAATTAACTCATCTAAGGTTTTAACTTTTATTACACATCTTGCCCAAATGGGAATAAGTGATGTTACGCTAGCCTCATAATGATAGCTTTTTTTAATTTAGAGTTATATCTTGTCCTTATTTTTTGTTCTAATGCATTCTTGTTTTAGCTTTGATTGATTAATTTATCTGAGGTTCTAACTTTGGTTGCACATTTTGCTTAAATGGGAATGTGTGATGTTATGCTAGCCTCACAATAATAGTTTGTTTGAATTTAAAGCTACATCTTATCCATATTATTTATTCGAATGCATTTTTGTTTCGTTTCAATAATTACTTTTTTCCATTAATAATTGTTTTGCATCAACTAAGGTTTTAACTAAATCAAATTATAACAAATGGAAACAAAAGCTTATAATTTTCTTTAAGAATTGTTGATCATAATATGTCATTACGTGGAAGTAAGCTTATTATTTTCAATAAAGGTAGTACACCTAAGTAGAAAGAACTATTAGCTAAGTGAGAGAGATCCAACTAACTAGTTTAATTGCCATTAAGTGTACCATTAAATTACCTTATTACCAAGTATATGGTTAACAAAAGAAAACCTAAGAAAAAAAATAGTGATCTAGCCTTTTACACTCATCGTGCTAAACTTCATTCTACCAAGGTTTATTAAAAACATAAAAAAAATCCACTAACTACTTCTAATAAAAATTCAGGACTCAATGAAACCATGTAAATGTCAATACCACACTATAGGAGGTCCTAAGCCGTCTACCTTTTGTAAGAATCGAATGTTGAAATCAGCAACACACAAACTGTACAATATGTAATTGCACGAACACAAATAAACTGGCTTCAAGGCGGGTATCTATGCCATTATCTTTAAGGTTTTATTTGCCTCAATCGCTGGTGTGCAACAAGGTTACCAGCGTATAAACCTCGAGGATACAACGAAGCCTAATGATTGATTACGTATTGCACTGATGAAAATAGTCCACTGGGCACTGAGCAGTGTATTACAAAATTAGTAAACTTCGATAAAGGTTTTCTGCAGCAAGTCTTTATAGAAGAAATTCGGAAAAGCTTGATTATAAGGGAAAAATTTAAAGTTTCAGTACTTTTTCTTGCTGAACACATATATGTACATATAGGCTATTACATGTATGTTTAAACAGACATAACTTTTGTTTAAAAGCGCTTGTCTGTACGGACATGTTGTTAGAATAAACCTGTTTGTTTAAAACAAATAGTTAGAATTCCTAATAGACATGATTCTTAGTTCAGACATGTCTTATTTGAACAAATCTAATCATGTCATAATAATCAAAAAATAAAATTTAATTAATTAAAAAAATTAAGTAATCAGCTGCACCTGCATGTGCCACGTGTCCAAGTGCCATATAATATAATCATATTTATTATTATATTAATGCACAAATAGCCCACCTAGGCTTGGTTTGCACCATAGCCATATGTGTCCAATTTATTAGGGACATATACTTTCTTATATTTAAAGAACTCATTCTTTTGGTTCTTTTTCAATGTGGTATTCTATTCCACATATTATTTTGAAAATGTCTAACAATCTCCCCCCATTTTCAAAATAATCCTGATTTTGATAATTTTGGAAATCAAATGCATAAATGAAGGTGTCTTACAATTGAACCTCCACTTAGTGAAAATATGTTAGAGTTAACCGAAATCGCATTGTAGACAATGCTTTGAACCAGCTATTCCATTTGGTTAACCGAACACATCTCACACAATGATTTCAACACTGATCAATGCACCAGTATCTGGGGACACTATTATGGCCATGTGTCTGTGTCCTCTTTACATGAATGCTGTTAGAGCCAAGCCCTTCAACTTCTAGAAGCGGCCATACTTCACACTCACATAGGTGGATCCCATCAAGAGTATTCTCATAATTATAACACTCTAACATAATTATGTTATGGGTCCATTAAGAGTATATTACTCATCCTACCTTTACCATTACGGGTACCTAGCACTTTTACTTAGGATGGAATATTATTTTTATTATAGTGCTAGCAGCCACATACAAATGATGTACTTTGTCTTATTGAACTCAAGACTTGACGTTGTACCAAGTGTTGAGTCGAGTTTCCATCATGGGTGACTTTAATTTATGGGCTTGAGCCCCATCCCCCTTGAGGTTTTATTCACTATATCTCTAGCAAGACTTTTGGTCAAAGGATATGCCAAGTTTTCACTTGACCTCACAAAGGTTACAGTGATCACTCCATCAGAAATTAACTGTCGAACAAAACTATGTCTCGACCCAATATGTCCAGACTTTCCATTATATACTTGGCTATATGCCTTTGCTACAGTAGCTTCACTATCACAACGGATTGATATTGGTGAAATTGGTTTAGGCCATATAGGTACATCATATAACAAATTTCTTAACCATTTAGCTTCTTTAGTGGCAGCAGTCAATGCAATAAAATCGACTGCCATGGTAGAATCTGTGATGCAGGTTTGTTTCTTAGAACCCCAAGAAATAGCACCCCCACCAAGAATAAAGATCCATCCACTTGTAGAAGCATGATCTTCCAAACTAGTAATCCAACTAGCATCTGAATACCCTTCGATAATTGAAGGATACCCACTATAGCATAATTCATAGTTAATAGTTTTCTTTAAGTACCTAAGTACTCTATTAACCGCTTGCCAATGTAAATTACTTGGATTACTTGTGTACCTACTTAATTTGCCAATGGCATATGCAATATCTGACCTTGTAGATGTCATTATATACATAAGACAACCAATAACCTTTACATATTGCAATTGATCAATTTTTCTTCTGTCATTAGGCACTAATTTTCTTTGAGGATCCATGGGTGTAGAAGCTGGAAGACAATCAATAAGATTGAACCTTTTAAGTACCTTTTCAGTGTAATGAGATTATGACAATGCTATGGTACTTCCATCTCGGATTATTTTAATTCTGCGGATAACATATGCACTACCCATATCTTTCATTTCAAAGTTGTTTGACAAGAATTTCTTTGTTTCCTTAACTTGTTCTAAATCCGTGCCAAATATAAGCATGTCATCAACATATAAGCAAATTATGACACCTTTGCCATTTTCAAATTTGCTATATATGCACTTATCATATTCATTTGTCTTGTAGCCATTAGCTAACACAACTTTATCAAACTTTTGCTGCCATTGTTTTAGAGCTTGCTTAAGCCCATACAATGATTTGACAAGCTTACAAACTTTATGCTCTTGTTCTTTCATGACAAACCCTTCTGGTTATGCCATGGACACTTCTTCTCTTAATTCACCATTTAATAATGCCGTCTTTACATCCATTTGGTGAATGACTAAATTATAGATAGAAGTAAGTGAAATTAGAAGTTTGATCGTAGTAATTCTTGCTACTGGTGCATAGGTATCAAAATAGTCAATTCCTTGCTTTTGTGTAAAGGCTTTGGCTACCAACCTTGCTTTGAATTTTTCTATGGTTCCATCAGCTTTCATTTTCCTTTTGAAAATCCATTTACAACCAACTGGTTTTGAACCTGGTGGAAGATCAACTAAAGTCCAAGTATTATTACCCATGATCGAATCCATCTCATCGTTTATTGCTTCCTTCCAAAAAGCAGAATCTTGAGATTTCAAAGCCTCATCATACGTAGCAGAGTCCGATTCTAAATTCCAGCAATAAGAAATTTGGTTGTCTGTGCTGTCACTTTTTCCCTCTACAAGGAACATAAAGAAATCTGGACTAAAATCTCTTGTCTTTTTTATCCTTTTGCTTCTCCTTAATTCTTGACAAGGTTCATTATTCTTTTCAAATTGTTCTGATGGATTCTCTAATTCATTTGTAGAATGAATTGATTGTTGTGGCTGTAGTTGTCTTGAAATAGATTTAAATCTAGTTTCATCAAAAATTGCATCTCTTGATTCAATGATGGTATTGGCCAAAATTGAATCATTTGGTTAAATTACCATGAACCTATATGCTTTACTATTGTGTGCATATCTTAAAAATATGCATTCAATTCCTCTTTCTCCTAACTTTTTCCATTTAGGTTCAGGAATTTTAATTACGGCTCTATAGCCCTAAACCTTCAAATAATTAAGGTTTGGTTTTCTTTTCTTCCATAGTTCATATGGGGTTAACTTGATTTCCTTGGTAGGAACCCTATTTAAAATAAGACAAGCTGTTAAAACAGCTTTTCCCCAAAAACCTTGTCCAAGGCCTGAATATGATAACATAGAATTTACCATTTCAGTCAGGACCCTATTTTTTCTTTCAGCTACACCATTTTGTTATGGTGTATAAGGTGCTGAAACTTGATGGATTATTTCGGTGGATTCAAAGTAACTTGGACTATAGTATTCTCCACCTCTATCTGAACTTAAGCACTTAATAAATGACTCACATTGAAGCTCAACTTTAGACTTATAAATTTTAAATTTATCAAGTACTTCATTCTTTGAATGCAACAAATATATATACAATACCTAGTACTATCTTCAATAAATGTAACAAAATACTTTTTTCCACCTAGTGAAGGAGTACTATGAAAATCACATACATCACTATGTATTAATTCAAGCATTCTTGTACTTCTTTTTACTTTGGAAAAATGATTTCTTGTTATTTTGGTCAACATGCATGTATTACATTTATCAATGTTGGAATTAAGAACAGGAAGTAATTCTAACTTATGCATTTCATTCAATTTTCTATAACTCAAAT
This sequence comes from Adansonia grandidieri, assembly GCA_038382065.1. Lineage (NCBI taxonomy): Eukaryota > Viridiplantae > Streptophyta > Magnoliopsida > Malvales > Malvaceae > Adansonia > Adansonia grandidieri. The sequence goes on from JBBYHK010000004.1 coordinate 528,768, forward strand.
GGCCTAATCTATAATGCCATAAAGTAAAAGACTCAACCATATAAGCAAAAATAATATTCTTCTTCTTATTATTAATATTGAGTTTAAACATACCATTATACAAGTATCCTTTCCCAACAAAAGTACCACCTTTAGACAAAATAAACTTATCTGCCTCAACTACAAGTTTAAACCCAAACTTATTCAATAGACTTGCAGACACCAAATTCCTCCTAACTTCTGGCATATAATGTACATCATTCAAAGTTAATACTTTTTTGAAAGTGAAATAACGTTCAACAAACCTTTGCCTTTAATTATTGCTGTAGAAGAATTTCCCATGTATAAGACATTGCCATATTCAATTAGTGCAAACTTTGTGAACATCCCTTTATCCTTGCATACATGTTTTGTTGCACCTGAATCAATCCACCATGCATCATTGTCTTCAACTATATTAATTTCAGAAATCATAGCCATAAACTTTTCGATAGCACTAGTATTAGCAGAACTATTTTTTTCTTTAGCAACCAACATTCATTTTTGAAATGTCCCGGTTTACCACAATGGTAGCATGAGCTTTTTTGCTTCTTCTTGAATTTAGAAGCATTGGCAGTCTATTTGAACTTCCTTTTGATAAATTTAAGAGCTTTAATGGTCTGCTCGTCCTCCACAATATGTACTTTGGCGATTTCAGAATCATGATTCTGATCTTGCTTTCTATATTCCTCTTCTATACGAAGATGATTTGCCAAAGCCTCAAGAGTGATATCCTCTTTCTTATGTTTCAGACTTCTTTTAAAGTCTTTCCATGACGGAGGAAGTTTGTCTATAATGGATGACACAATAATGGTTTCATCCATTTTCATGTCATATTACTTAAATTGATTAAGCATTCTTTCAATCTCATGCAATTGTTCAATAACAGACCGATTATCAACCATTTGATAAGAATTGAAACGACTTACAAGAAATTTCTTATTGGTTGTATCTTTGGTCATGTACCTTGCCTCTAATTTGTGCCACAACTCCTTGGCAGTAGTCTCATTTTGATATGCATCGAAAAGGCTATCTAATAGACTGTTCAAAATATGGCCAATGCACATGTAGTTGGCATTATCCCATTTCTGCCTTTCTCGAGTTGCAGCAATAGATTCTGTCTCATTCTCTTCTAGCCACGGAGTAGTTAAAACATATGCTATCTTTAATGTTAAAAGGAGGAAATGCATTTTCTTTTGCCATCGCCAAAAGTTACCTCCATCAAACCGATCAAGTTTGACGAAACTAAAAGCCAATTCCCTTAGTGTTCCACTTTCAAAAGCGGCCATAATTAATCCGAAATAAAACCTTAAAATTGTAAGAACCGAACGTTGAAATCAACAACACACAAACTATAGACTGTATGTAATTGCATGAACACAAATAAACTAGCTTCCAAGCATGTATTTGTGCTACTATCTTCAAGGTTTTATTCGCCCCAACCGCTGGTGTGCAATAGGGTTACCGACGTATAAACCTCGAGGATACAATGAAGCCCAATAACTGATTATGTATTGCACTGACGAAAACAGTCCACTAGGCACTGAGCAGTGTATTACAAAATTAGCAAATTTCAATAAAGATTTTCTGCAGCAAGTCTTTATAGAAGAAATCCGGAAGAGTTTGATTATGAGGGAAAGATTCAAAGTTTCAATACCTTTTCTTGCTGAACACATATATGTATATATAGGCTATTATATGTCTGTTTAAATAGACATAACTTTTGTTTAAAAGCGCTTGTCTGTACAGACATGTTGTTAGAATAAACCTGTCTGTTTAAAACAAACAGTTAAAATTCTTAATAGACATGATTCTTAGTTCAGACATGTCTTGTCTAAACAAATCTAATCATGTCATAATAATCAAAAAATAAAATTTAATTAATTTTTTAATTAATTAATCAGCTGCACCTGCACGTACCACGTGTTCAAGTGCCAAGTGCCAAGTGCCATATAATATAATCATATTTATTATTATATTAATGCACAAATAGCCCACCCAAGCTTGGTTTGCACCATAGCCATATGTGTCCAATTTATTAGGGATATATACTTTTTTATATTTAAAGAACTCATTCTTTTGGTTCTTTTTCAATGTGATATTCCATTCCACATTTTTTTTTAAAAATGTCAACACCTTTAAATTTCTAGTATTTCTGGTTTAAATGCAAGAACATAAAAGGTTGCATGTGATAAGTTCAAGGCTTGGATAACGCACGGGCAAAAATTTAGAGATAACCCTTTAGCTTTTATTTGTTTTGAGTATAACATAATTGATGTCCCTAATAATTCTTAATGGTTTGATTGTAGTTTTATAACTTATGTTACTATATCTTTATAAGGTTTTAAAAATTGAGGAAGCCAAGTATAAGGTAAAGCAAATTGAGGGTAGGAAATAATTTTGAAGTCGTAATCAGATATGCTAAGTCAGTTTTAGCAATAAGACATGAACTTATTTGGAAAGATACTTTTTTTTATAACTTCTTTTAGAAGGAATTTGATTTATGTTTCTTGTTTAAATAAACTTAGATTTCATTTTGCTTTTAGTGATGGAAAAAATAAATTTTGAATTCCTAAATTCTTAGTTATGGGTTTTTTAATAGATGGTTTATATAGAATTGTCTTTAGCTTTTGGAAATGTTTCTTCATCCTTTAATGTTGAGAATATTATTACTAAAAGTTCTAAGATTAAAGAAAAATCCTTTTTATTATGGATATTTTCGAGGAAAGGTTCAAAGATTAATCAAGGACGATATTTTATCTTCCTTAGATTTTGATGATTTAAGAGTTTGTATGGACTGTAGAGGCAATTTTAGTAAGACTAAGAAAAAGGTGCAACTAAAAATTTAAATATTTTAGAAATTATTTGTAAAGACATTAGTGGATCTTTTTCTCTTACCATTTGTGGTGACAAGCTTTTATCATTTTTGTTGATGATTTTTCTCAATTTGGCTATCTTTTTTAATTAAAAAAATTCGAAGCACTTGAAAATTTTAAGGTTTTTAAAACTAAAGTTGTAAAGTAATTAGGAAAAGTTATCAAGATAGTGAAATCTGATCGTAATGGATAGTATTATGGTATATATGATGCTCTAGGACATAACTTAAATCTTTTGCTAAATTCTTGCAAGATTGTAGAAATTTTTCAGAATACACTATGCCTGGTAGTCTTGAAGAAAATAATGCAGCCGAAAAGCATAATCTTACAATGAAAGATATAATGAGGAGTATGATGAGTAGGTCTAACTTGCCAATATTCCTATAGAGAGAAGTATTAAAAACTGTCTTTATAAAATTAACAAAGTTCTTAGTAAATCTGTTTGAAAAACACTTTTTAAACTCTGAATAGGTCATAACTTAGTTTGAATCATTTTCATGTTTGGGTTATTTAGTAAAAGTAAAAAAGTTTCCTTTACAGAAAATGATAAGTAAACTTTCTATGGCAAATGCACGAGAAAAACATTTCATAAAAAATAAACAAATGAGTACTTGGTTTTATAGATTGAAAAAGTCTATTTATGATTTTAAATAGGTTTCTAGATAATAGTATTTGAAATTTGAGTAGGTGGTGACATTCTTAGGTTTTGAAGAAAACAAAATCGACTAATGTATATACCTTAAAATCAGTGAGAGTAAGTTTATCTTTCTTATGTGGTATGTGAATGACATACTGCTTGCAAGCAATGACCTTGGCTTACTCAATGAGACTAAGCATATGTTAACAATGTTCTTTGACATGCACTAGAATTGAATTCATAGGTATGTTATATGTTATTTTGTATCTTTAGGTTACCTCAAAGGGCTTACATTGGTTGAGTTTTAGAGAGGTTTAATACTTAAAATTGCAAATTCATGATATTTAACTCGTTAAAGGAGACATTCAACAAAGATCAATGTCTAAAAATTAGCTTGAGAAAGCAAAAATGAAAGATAAATCTTTTCATAGTGCCTTAAGGAGCTTGTTATACATTTACGTGCGTACTAGGTTAAACATTATTTTAATCATCAGTATTTTAAGCAAATAGCAGTTTAGTCTTGCGACTAATCATTAGATAGTTGTTAAGAGGTACTTGCAAAAACTAAAGTACATAGGCTTATATGTAGGAGAGTTGACAACCTTGAGATAGAAGGGCATATCGACCCAAATCGTGCTAGGTGCTTTGATAATAGAAAGTCAACTTCTAGCTATTTTTATGTTAGCTAGGGAGCAATATCTTGAAAAAGTAAAAAACAAACTCTAGTTGTCTTTTTTACTATGCAAGCGGAGTTTATTACATGTTATGTTATTGTTACTCATTCTGTTTGGTTGAGAAACTTGGTGGCAAGACTTTGCATTGTAAATTCCATTGTTAGGCCATTGAGAATTTAGTGTGTTCATAGCGCTTTGATGTTTTACATTAAAAATAACAAGAAACTAGTGGTTCTAAGTTGAAATATTTGGCTATTAAGGATCTTGTGAAAAACAAAAATATAATTATTGAACATATTAATCAGATTCTATGCTAGCTAATCCTTAATTGAAGGACTCTGGCCGATGGTGTTCAAAAACAAGTTGAAAATATAGGCATTTTGAGTTCCTTTGATATACTTGGTAAATAGGGGGCTTTGTTTTAATTTTATTTTCTTATCATGTTAAACCTTTGTTATTTGACACTTTTAGTGTTTGGTTAACATGTACTATGTTGTTTTGGGCAATTGTTAATGCATTGATTTTATTTATTATTTCTTTATATATATTTATGTATTCAATTACAATATTGGAACTTGATGTCATTAAGACCACTGTGCCTATGGTTGACACCATATTAAAGTTTGAAAAAGTGAACTACAAAGAAAGCCTCAGTCTTTTGCCAGATTTGCAAGTAATTGGATTAAAGTAGCAATACCACAACATCCATCATCATGTCTTCAACAAGTAAGTCTTATCGATGTTCTAATTTTTTGTATCATCAAAAATAAATAGATCTTTCTTACTTAAGAGCTTTTAACATATTTCACACTTTCTCTTACTTTCTTCAAAGTTTTGATAATTATTTGTAAATTATTTTGAACAACATAATTTAATATATGGTAGCACAACAAATATTAAAATATTTACCATAAGATAACAATGCATCTTATTGATAAAATAACCATACAAAAGTTGTTGCATGCTATCCATATTACTTGTGTTATCCAAGATAGTGTTAAAAATTTTCTTGTCAATACCCTATTCTTTTAATAACTCAAATGTTGTTATACAGAACAAATTATGGTGGAACACGTCAAAAATTTAAAATTTTACTACATAATTTCCAATCATCATCAATAAAATGGGTAGTCAAACAAAGATAGCCATTGGTTTACGCATGATGCCTAAATATCATTTGTTAGACAAATTCTACTTGAAAATGTCTCCATATAAGATTTAAGTTTATTTTTCATTTTATTTCATAAGTTTAAATAGTCAGCGTTATAAGTATTTCTATAAGTGAGTTTAAAAAAAATATTTAAATATGAAATGAAAGGCTTTAGGTTTAACATCTTCAACAATTTCAAATGGATATTTATGAGCAATAACACTTCCAACTATCATTTCATAAGTAACAAATAAATCTATTTTCTTACTTCCACCCGCATCCTTAACAGTAAGACCTATTTTTGAACATTTTTGTATATGACGAAAGATAGTAGATGTACATATGTAAAACCCACCAATGTAACAATCTTACAAATCTTGCATCGAGCTCTTTCTTTGATATATTAGTTGCTCCTTAACAAAAATAGTCCAAGCATTGGATTTTTTTTGTTGCCTTTTTGAAGATCTAGAAGCAAGAATAAGTATTAAGGAACATTATATGATATTAGAGTTATCATTATCATTAGAGTTAATTTCCATATTCATATCTATGAAAAATGCAAAAAATTAAAATTAAGATATGTACATTAAGTAATCTTATCTACACTTATAAATGTGCATATATAGATGTATATGTAAGAACATGATGAATTAAAGTAAATATTTAAGATAGGTATATGGAATCTAGCTAATAATGTTTTTTTAGATATAAATTTATAGTTTAACTCAAAAGTTTTTAAGCCCTCAAACTTGTTAAAGGTTGCATCAAATTAAATGAAATTTCTCAATAAAATCCTTTTACATTAAAAGTTGTTTATAAACGAAGAGATAAACATAAATCAAAATTCTTAAAGCATACTTGTTCATGAATAATGAGCACAACTCAAACCAAATTTCTCAAAAGTGAGATTGTTAATGAATAATGATCACAAGCAAAACCAAAATTTTTTAAAATTTTGCTAATATTTAATACTATCTACAACACAAATTAAAATTTATTTACTCATAATCTATATAAATTTTACTTAAATATTTATTTAAAAAAGTATAATAGGTAAATTTTGTATAAACAAATAAACAAAAAGATAGAAAAATCTAAAACAAGTTTGAAGTTTTCAAAATCTCTAGCTTTGAAGACTAAAGAACATTGACTAGTTGTAAGTTTTGGAAGATAAAATGGAGTTTTACCAGGCTTGAGACATCTACATAGCAACACTAATATAATCCCTACAAATGAAAAAGGGACGAAGATGGAGTAGTTGTCTAATTGGAAAGAAAAAGAAAATTAAACCAAAGGAAAAAGCAAGTAATGTTTAAGCTTTAGGCTATTCATGTAAGCGAAGAAAACTCCTCACTGATAACCATGCCTTGCCCTCTAAATGTGGAGTACTTGAGTGTTGAGTTGCAACACTCGTTGAGTGTGTGTTAGTGAGGCCGTAAGAGTGAGAGGAATGATTTTTTTTTTTTTGCTTTTCATTTTCAATTTTTCATATACTGCCCTGCATGTGTTATGTATTTTCTTTTAATTTCACTCCAATTTTAGTATCAATGAAAAGAAAATTTATTTTGATTTAATTAATTTACTAATATTTATTAAAAATAAATTAATTGTTAATATTAGACTAAAGTATATTTTATAGATATACTATATTACTAATAATTTTAATACAATTAATTAAAATATCTTATTTTTGTACAACCTAAGACTAATATATGTTATTTACTTTATATTAATAGTTAAATAATTTTAAATATTATTTTTACGAACGTTTAACTGATACTACATAAACAAATTGATTTTACATCTACTACACTAAATATTACGTTATTTTCTATGCCAAGATATTTATTTATTTGTTAGTGTTAAAATAGTTTAATATTATATCAACTAGTTTTTACAAGTCATAATATCCTAAATTTTCTAATTATTAAGGTTAAGCTAAATAATTGATCAATTAATATTTAGATTAAGTACTTTTGGTATGAGAATTGACACTTTTTTTTTAAAATAATAATGTCTACTATTCAATGTTATAATTGGATAATTACTAATTAGTTATATGATTAATTGACGATTTCTAATGTTAAAATCAAAATAGTTAAAAATTAAAATTATTCAATACTATATAAATTAGCTTTTTTAACATATATATAATGATCTAAGTATAAACTATTAAGGTTAAACTAATTAAATGGTACTCTTTCCATGTCTACAATTTAACATTTTAATTAAAATATTTGGTCAGTTAAATGTATACAAATAGATCTAATATTGTTATGTAGTGTTTATAATTATGTTCTAATTAAAAATTATAAATAAAAGAATAATTCTTGAAATATTTAAAATAATGCTAAAAAATCATAATGTAATGACAAAAAATCAAATAAAGCAAAACAAAGATAAAATTTGTTGGACTAAATGATTAAACTCGATGACTTATTGAGTTAAATAGTAACAAGTTATCCATATTTAGTGACTATATTATAACTTTTTTCATTTTAATGATTTTTCAAAAAGTAGCCAATGATTTTTCGTTTTACTTTTAAACATTTTTAATCTCATTTAAAATTGTATTAAATTTTATTATATATGGTATAGATATAATTTTATAAATTTTAAATTCATACAATAAAAGGTAAGTTTCTATATCAAATTATAATACAAACTTAAAAAATTATAATGCAAAGTTTATAAAAAAAATCGAATAACAAAGTTAGAGAAAAAAATTGTTAGACTAAGTAAATAAGAGCTCAATGAGTTATTTGAAGCCTGCTTGGCATTACATTTTTTAACTTACAAATTGAAATAATGCTCTTATGAAACATAAAAACTTTAAAAATAAATTAAAATTATTTTATAATTTAACTCTTAAAAAGTATTTATTATAAATTTTGAGTTGCGACCAGTTCATCGATACTCTAATAAAAGTTGGAGTATTTTGAAATAAGGTAAGAGAAAGCTTTTAAGAAAAAGGCTTTTTCTATCTTATTTTTTCTCATTTTTTTTATTAAAAGTAAATGACTTTTAAATTTTAAAAACTTTTAACCGAACTTATTTGATTCCATTTTCACTTATAAGAGGCAAATAAGTTGAAAAAAAAATATGGGATCAAATAGGCACTTGGTTAAGAGTAAAAAGTTTTATATATATATATATATATATATACACACACAAACTTATAAGTTTTATCTATAGTTTATTTTATTCTAATCCTTTTGTAAATGTAACCTAATAATTTTTACACTTACCGTTTTAATGTTAATTTATATTTATTTTAACTCACTTATAAAAAACTTTTTATATAATCTTTAATTATAACTATATTCAATGTGAAATATCATAAAAATTAATAAAAAAAGAGAGTACAAAATTATTGTAAAATAAGAAGTGTTAAAATGTACAAATAATTTTTTTATATATATCATATGTAGCCTGAATATATATAAATTATATATTTAGCTTGTATTTGAACTTAAAGGATATTGTACTAGAATTAATAGATAATATTTAAATATAATATATTGATACTCAATTCATAAATAAAATTATTATAAAATTATATATTATTAAAAATTATTTATGCTTTTTTAAAATTTTAATATAAATATTTTTAATAATTTAGTATTATTGTCATTACTTAAACTAATTATTAAAATCAAAATTAAAAAAATAATATAAGTATTTTTAAATTCAAAATGATTCGAATCTATCAAACCTGTCGGACCTTGAACCAATTCGAATCCAAAAAAGCTTGAACTTGATATAGCTTGAACTCGAAATTATCCTAACTTGAAAATTCAAATTTGAAGTTATCTGAATCCCAAAATATCTAAGCATGAGATGATCTGAGTTTTAATTAAATCTAAACCTGAAATAACCTAAATCCAAAAAAAGCCTCATTCAAGCTCGCTTATTTGCTACCTTGATGCTTAATACTGCTTGTGGATAGAGCTGTCAAAATAAATTCGAATCTTAAAACTTGTCCAAAAAAAAAAAAAAAAAGAGCTCAAACTTGAACTAACCAAAATGTCAAAAACCCAAACCTCAAAAAATCCAAACCCAAATTAGCTTGAGCTCGCAATGACTTGGCTCGAAAAAGCCTGAACAAAAAAACCTGAATTCGAGATCGACCTGAACCTAAATTTAATACTAAAATAAGACTAATCAAATTGCAATAAAATAATTTTTTAACAAGTAAAAACTTTAATTATCTCTTTTAATATTTTTATAATAAATTATTTAACAAATTCATTTTATATAATAAATTAATTTTATATAATTTTGGTACTAATAAATATAGATTTTAATTAATAAATATAATTAAAAATATCATTTTTGAAGTTACTTAAAAAATAATATTTGTTGTCCCGCATGTCACAACTGAATTTAATTGTTTGATTAATTTTTAAACACATAATTCTACAGTCTAGAAATAAATAAAATTAATAGAGGATTCATTAATGAAATTTATGTTAACATATGAAGTTTGATCTAAGTACAAATTATATTAAATTAATATAAAATTTATTTTTTAATGTTATTAATATTGTAAAATTAAAAGTTAGGAAAATAAAAAATTTAATGTCAGTTTTAACTCTTTTTATTAATCAAATAAATCTATTTACTTTTTATCATTAATGAAATTATTAACTTTGAAAGTAAAATAAATAAATATAAACCATAACTTTTTATATTTGTTATCAAATAAATTTATTTAGGAAAAATCTTTTAATGAAACTAAAATGCTTACTTATAAATTAGATAAAACTTATTAATAGTAAAAAATTTTACTATTTAATAAATAAATTTATATTTTTTAAGGTTAATGAAAAAGATAAAACCTTTCAAATAAGTAATTTAACCTAAACTTTAACTTTTTTTTTATCAATTATAAAATAAATTTATTTAACATAATTAATAAGAAAACATTTTACAATGGTAATCGAGAAATTAAACCTATTTATATAATTAACTCAAAATGAATCATGATATTTGCTTATAATTCATGACGTATTTACGTGTCATATAATCATATTATATATGAAATTATTATGTCTATAAATAATTAATCATGTCATTTTTCTTAATTATTATTATTTAATATTTACTATTCAAATAATAAATTATTAAAATATATACTATACATATCAAGTAATTTTTAAAAATTTAGTTTTAAGTTAAACAGTATACCATTATTAAATAATTAAGCAATAGTTAATTAGTAATACTTCTCCTTTATTATTTTATATGCTTATAAATCACAATCTTATACTTTTATCTTCTTAAAATATAATTATTAATATAAGAAATTATATTTATATATATGGATTATACAAATTATAATGTATTTACATGTTAAAATTCAAGTTCATCAAATTAATTTATTTTCAATATCAATATAATTAATTTATACTATATCAGATTTTTAAAGTAAATTATTTAATAAATTGATTTTAGATAACAAATTATTTTATTTTTATCCTAATAAGACATTGATTTAAATATACAAATAAAAAAAATCATATTATAACAAAAATTTATTTTAAAATAATGATAAATTAATAATTTATTTTAAGACACAAATATTTAAATTACGTATGAATTATTATATCTAATATAAAATAAAAATTTATGTAAATGATATCTAAACCTAAACTTAAACTCTAAACCTCTCAAATATAAAGATATTTAAATTTTAAAAAATTTTAAAACATAATATAAATATTATAAGATACAAATCTAAAGTATCTGATTTGAACATGCCTCTAAAAATTTCATTTAAAAAAAATTAAATTGATAAATTTAAATTTTTCGAGAAAGGAATTAGATGCAAATTTTCTCGAGAATTCGATTCAAAAGGGCAGAGGGAATGAGAATAATACTGCAGGCAGAGCTTCACCACAAGCTCCCTAGACCTTCAGATCAGCCAAAACATCACCGATTCCAGTTTGATTAGAAAAAGTGGGCTACCACCCTTCGTTAACATCAGCATCAACTGTTTTCACTTTCTTTTAGATTCCGAAGACAAGCCGTGAAGGATTTAGAAAAAAAAAATATAAAGAAAAAAGAAAAAGAAAATCTGAGGCATATATTTGAAGTTTGGAGGCTATGGTGATGGATCCATCAAAGGTAGCAGACTTAAAGCTATTTGTTGATCAGTGCAAGTCAAATCCTTCAATTCTACATAACCCTTCTCTTTCCTTCTTCAAGTCCTATCTCCAAAGGTAATCTTTTTTTTTTTTTTTAAAGCTTATATATATATATATATTTTAATTTTCCTTTTGCTTTTGCTTTTCTGATTCTTTGATGAGGAGCTGACATATTTTGATCTCTTGTTTTTTGAAGTCTGGGAGCACAAATTCCAGCCGATACTCAACCGGTAAGATTCAGCCTATTTACCGAAGGTTCGATTTTCCTAGCAAAATTTGATTCTTTCTCTTTGTTTTTTTTTTTTCCTTTATCCAAAATTGGGTCTTTGCTTGAGATATATGTTTTTACTAGAGGGTTTGCTTCATTTCGTTGATTGTGTGATTGCTTCCCTTCTAGGAGGAAAGAGCGTTATTTTTTTTTAGTTTTTATTAGTGCAATGATTTTAGCAGAAAGAGAATTATATGCTGGCCTTAGATTTCCTGACAAGGATGGTGGTGGAAAGTAATTATAAATGTTTAATTTAGCCTTATCTTTTATGCCAATTTGCAGGATAGAGGTGGTGTTAAAATGGCAGAGCCCGAACAACACTCTGATGCTAGAGAACCCTCTTTTTCAAATGAAGAAGATGATGATATTGTTGAGTCTGATGTTGAGTTAGATAACAGTGGTGTTGTTGAACCTGACAACGATCCTCCGCAAAAAGTGAGTGATCATTGGAAATATATGATTTTGTTTATGTCTGCTGTATTTTTTACATTATTTATTTGGACTATGATAGAATTTCATTCTAAACTAGTAAATGTTGTCTCCTTTTTTAATTCAGATGGGAGACCCTTCAGTTGAAGTTACAGAGGATGAGCGGGAAGCTGCTCAAACAGAAAAATTAAAAGCCATTGATGCAATCTCTGAAGGCATACTGTGCCTTTTGAATTGATTTTTTTTTTCTTTTCTTATTTCTTTACAAATTCTAAGCTTGTTCCCCCCCTCAGGTAAGCTGGATGAAGCAATAGATTATCTAACAGAAGCTATCATGTTAAATCCCACTTCGGCAATATTATATGCGACTAGAGGTAATCTTGTTTACACCATAAAATAAATTATCCTTAACTTTATCTATTTTATATTTTTTTCTCTCTTTCTACTGGATCATTCTCTTGAACGTCCGACATGCTTGTTTTCAGCTAGTGTCTTTGTTAAATTGGGCAAACCAAATGCTGCAATCTGTGATGCTAATGCAGCTTTAAAGGTACCATCCCTCCCTTTCCTTGTGCTTGCTTAGGCTGCAAACAAGAATCAGATTAATGAATCTCTAGATTTTTAATTTATATTTGCTTGGCATAACGGTGATGACTTGAAGTTCATTTCTACTTTTAGACTAATCCTGACTCAGCAAAAGGATATAAAGTTCGAGGGATGGCAAGGGCCATGCTAGGCCACTGGGAAGAAGCAGCAAGTGATCTGCATGTAGCATCAAAGTTAGATTATGATGAGGAGATTGGTTCAGTACTCAAAAAGGTAACATTTATGTTCTTTGATTAGTGTTCCTATGCAAATGCTTTTTCATGCTCACCCTTTAATTTGCAGGTGGAACCTAATGCACACCAAATTGAAGAGCATCGCAGGAAATATGAACGCTTGCAAAAAGAAAGGGAATTAAAAAGGACTGAACATCAGAGGCAACAGCAGAAAGCGAAAGCCGTAAGTTTTATTAATTAATATGATTTTGTTATTATATGGCAACAATATTTGTCACTCTATTTAGGTGTATAAACTTTCCCATGGGTAAAGTTTAGGATACACCTGCCACTTAAGCCTAATGTTATTTTATATTTTATGGTGTAGGATAGATTACTTCATAAAAGCAAGTAATCCATTCAAGAACTTGGATTTTTTTATTGCATTTAGACATGGTCAATACAAGCTGATTCTTTGATCCAGGGCATCGTGCATTTTGGTGTTTTTAGACATGATCACATGGGAAGCTTATGATTGGTGTTTATACTAGTCAAATAACTTGATAGTTTATTGTTAGCCTGGTATTCCTATCCATTGATAACGTTCGCTCTGTCTTATGTAAGAGGGTCATAGTGTTTATTCTGAAACTTATTAATCTTTGAATTTGGCGCAGGATCAGGAAGCATTATCTGCTTTTAAAGATGGTATGGATAGTTTTCTTTCCCATTCATTTCTGTATGGTATGCTTTATATAGAGGTCTTCACTGAGGCATTCCGTAGTGAGAATGTTATCTTTAATTAACTGAGACTACCTAACATCTTTGAGAGGGCTACTCCTGTGTCTAAAAGAGACTTACGTTTCTTGTCGGAATCCCCAGGGAAAGCCCTTAAAATTTATTGCTATTTTCTTTGTAGAAAATGCTTATGACGTGAAGATGTCTCTGCTTGAGTTTCCTTTGGTTCACCATAATCATCACCTGTCTGATGATTGACGCTTATAATGATATATGTTTAATAGTTCATCAATAGCTTGGTTAGATAGATCTTTTCCTCTTCGGAAGTGCCTAATGTCATTTGTTTTTCGTCAACAAAGAAGATGCTGTTCATAGCGCATTGGGCATTTAAGTATTGATTTAAGTTGAGTTTTGTGTCTCCAGGATTATTTTGATAATCTTCCGTTTTGCCAGAAAGCAGTTATGTAGGGATCTTTGGGTTTGATTATTTGTTTATCTATCAATTTTTAAGGTAATATTTAGTGTTTATCAGTTGAGTTTTATTCCTAAGCCTAATGCTTTTAAGAATCCTGCAGGAGAAGCACAAGCTAATAGTTGCATACTTATACCCTTTGTTTTGCCAGACTTTTAGAGTTGAATTTTCTAAAGGCCTTGAAACAGTGAGGGTTCTATGAAAATTTCTGATTGATTGAAAATGTTCTCTCCTTTTTCTATTTTCCATCTCGACTTCTATGACGACTTGGTTTACTGTTAACATGAGTGCAAAATAGAACCTTTAAAGTTGTCTTCTAATTCTGTTGCTGCTGAAAAATTCTACCAGCTTTTTCCAGACATTTCCACCCTTCTCTTTTTGAAGATTCATTGATGATTGAGACAAACCCCAATCCTGGTTAAATGGGTTCATACCCTATAAAGTTGTTAATTTCTTTGGCTAGCCTATCGTAAACCCTATACAGGCAGTCTTCGCATATCTGTTATCCATCATTAACGTGGTTAAATGGGTTTCTGAACAACATTTAACCAAAACTACAGTTTTTCCTGGTGAATCCTCATTTCTCAATAGCAAGAAGCATAGGCTCTTCTATCTGCAAAAAGAATATGGCAAATAAGAGAGAAGTCTAGATTAGGAGGATCTGAAAACCTTTGGGAATTGTGAAGTATGAAAACCTTCTTTGAGTTCAAAGCATCTGAGATTTTAAGCACAACGTAAAAGATGGAAGTTTTTAGGGAGTTGTAGTGAAGGATCTGACACTCCTTGGGAGAAATTATGTGATATAGTAGAATGCAAGGTAGGGATGTCTGCTTCAAGGCAAGTGATTGTGAACGTACGATAGGATTTTCCTTTTTAATATAGAAAGTAAAAGCTAAGCAGGTTTTTTTGGGGATCAATAGGCCTGAAAATGAGCTTCCCAGTTAAATGTATTAGGATTTTTTTTGTGCACATTCTTAGATTACTGTTTGCCACTCTTGACTCTTTTTTTTTTTTTTTTCCCTGATCTTAATTAATTAAGGCAATATTAGAAGCTAATATTGGTATTTTGATTCTTTAAACATTAGAATTTGGCAATATCAAGAATGTCTCTAGCTTTTTCCTTAAGACTTGAGATATCTTTTGAAATTTGAAGGATTGCTTTTAGGTTTCCTTATCTTATTTATAAATGAATTAGTCCAAGTTCATGTGTCTTTTGTTGAGATTTAAGTGGTCTTATCAAATTGCAGGCAGAAGGAAAAAAAATAAAATAAAATCGTTTTTTTTAATCCTGTCTGTAGAATATTCATGATACTGTACTGATTCTAACTTTTCAAAAAGGAAGCTTCTATTCTAAAAGCTTGTCTTAATATTAAAATTTGTCTTATCGAAAAGCGAAAGAAAGAAAGACTTAAAATTGGTAATTCTACTGTAAAAATTCTAACATGTTCAAATGGAAACTTCTATTCTGAAAGTTTTGTCTTGATAGCGTTTTGCTTGTGTGATGGGCTAGGATCTACCATGTTTTAGTCGAGGACATACTATGTTGAAAAATGTAATGCTTTACTTTCTACTGTGTTGGTGGGGTGGTATCTAAACATATCTGGTACTTTTTTTTTCCCCCAAGGAAGCAAAAGGTAACCAGACAGTGTATAACCTGATCACTCAAAATTAGGGGATGGCTAAATCAAAAGCATAAGATAATCATACCAATTTTTTTTATTGAAATAAAGAGAATATATATTTTTAATTTTTAAAACTTTTGGATTTAACATAATAGTAAAGTGAATAATAGTATCATGTTATATAATCGTACTTTGTGCTAGTGAATTTTGTTTTTTGCTCTCTATTCTTCAATATCCTATCCTTAATGGCCGAAGAGTCTGGAAAATCTTTCTATACGACATTAACAAGCTGTTGCCGATACTGACCCTAATCTCTGTAGGTAATGAATTTCTTGGATCACTGCTGGTAATGTTTCTTTCACTTCTTTAAGTCATCCTACTAGTTTGCTATTTTTTCTTTTTCCTTTTTTCCTTATTTAGGTGGAATGGCCTCCATGTTGATCCTTCTATAGTTGCTTTAAAAACAATTTCAGACTTCTGGGTCATTAGAACTTGTGGAGCAGTCGAAGATTCCATACCTTCTACCATTAGGATTATTCCTTTTGTGTGCATTTGAATTATGTTTCGTTAGTTCCGGGACAAATATCCATACATACATTACCTTACTATTCTTTTGAAATTACAGGGCAGGTTATTGGCATTCATTCCACAAGTGAGCTGGAAACTAAGCTGAATGCTGCTACAAGAACATCTCGCCTGGTGATACTGTACTTCACTGCAACATGGTGCGGTCCATGTCGCTTCATTTCTCCTCTTTATACGAGTTTAGCTGCGAAACACGCGAAAGTGGTGTTCTTAAAAGTCGATATAGATGAGGCTAGGGATGTGGCTGCCCAGTGGAATATTAGCAGTGTTCCCACCTTTTTCTTTATAAGACATGGAAAGGAAGTTGATAAGGTCGTAGGGGCTGATAAAAGTGCACTTGAAAAGAAGATTGCCCAATACGCAGGCTGATGTTGATTGAGCCTATCAATGAAAGATGGTAGGACTCCAGCAAACTGTACTTGCCTTTTTTACATATCAATTATGCTAAGACATCCTAAAATCTGAAGAAAACTGTACCATATATTTAAATAAAATGACCTGCCGGGGCTAGTTTTTGTTGACCATCGTCTTTTATAACTAATTGCATGAACTAATTGAGCTAAGCTTTTAAGTTCAATGCTATTATTAAATTCTAGTTTACCTAATGTTCTCCCTTTCAGCCAGAACATTTCCTTCAACCTGCTTAACTTGGTGTCCGTAATTTGTTTGTTTGGTTCGCTGACTGTCTAATCCAGTCTTTGATTGTTTATTTTGTTTCAAAGTTAATGACATATAAAAATATGCGCATAAAATTTGGATTTAGTCCATTTGTTAATTCATGTAGCCATACTTTTAAGAAATGGTATTTGATAGATTTGGAATTTGAGTCTTAATATCTTTTTCCATCCCTATGGTAATAGATTTTCTTTTACCAAAAAATGTACACGTGCACACACACACACACACATATATATATATATATGTATATGCACACATAATTGATTTCTTTTCACATTAATATTGTTAATTTAATAACAAAAAATTATATTTTTTAAATTAATTTTCAAAAATGTCATGATGTACACTTGTGTACTTTTTTTTTTATATGAATATAGGAGAGTCTCAATTCATCCAATACATTTTAATAATTTCTTGTCAAAAGTCAGTCCCACTATAATAAACTACGATTGCGAGGCAACCTTGCAAGGAATAAGAGCCATGTGCATCCTTTTTTATTATGGGATATGGTGCCAATTTCCATCTATTTAAGAATATCTTCTATTGACAGTTTAGCAACAAAGGTGTTAGTAATTGTTAACTTTGTCAAAAGTTATATACATTCATCTAATACACACTTTTCACATATAAAAATTTTTATTATAAGCCATAAAAATTCATGTACTTTCCACTTAAGTTTATAGACTAAAAAACTGATAAATACTTCAAACATTTTGTTATCAAGCCTTTTTTTTTTAAATCTCTTGTTATCATCAAAAGTCACGTTTCCCAACAAATTTCATTTAGTGACTAGGTTAAAAGCCGGCTTTTTTAGCTTTTAAAAGTTACTAAGCACTCTATAAAAAATAATAGCTTATAAAATTAAGTTATTTGATAAGTTTACCTCTGAATTTTTTTTATAAAAAATGATATATTCGATTTACTTGAATGAAATAAAAGCTATAATAAAATAGTTATTATGTGAAAATAAAATAGTTATAATCTATAGCAATATTTTGTTTAGTGGAGCGAAAAATTATGGAATACAAATTCTCAACAAAGAGATTTAAATCCTTTAAAATAATATTTTATTACGTCTAAGACTTGAATAGCTATTTAGTCAAGGACGTGAGGAATAGCTATTTATAGAGTTTGAGGAATAAAGTAAAAATTGATCACTTCGCGAATCAAATGACTGCATCAATGTAGCGCATTAGATGATCTCGTAATGAAATAGCTAGTTTAGTAAACCAAATATAGTGTAAGTTGTTTGGCAAATAGTTTCATATAAGCTCTAATTTTTATTAAAATTATCATAAAGGGTATTTTATATATAACTTTCAATTAAAATCACTAATTCTTTTGTCACAAAATTTAATTCTTTATACCTATTAAAAACAGAATTTTGAAAATATATAAAAAAGTATTTTAATATAATACAACTTATTTATAAAAAAGTAATATCATACAAAATTGAAACAACAATATAATACAAAGTTAAAAAAAAATTAAATTCAAATGATCGAAATAAAAATAAATTAAATGAAATAAGCAAGTTTATAAATAATTCATAAATAGCACAATTTATAAACAACTCATAAATCAACGATTTCTATTTTCCATCAATATAGCAACTATTTGAGTGTGAATTTTACTCAGGTAACCATCATTTAATGTTCTTCTATAAGTACATGAACTCATTTCTTCTTGGTTCTTTCTTCCTAACTTTGAGGAATATAATTGGAATTACTATTACATTTGTCAAACTCTTTATCGATAACATCACACCATTGATTGTGGTTATGAAGTGTTGTTGTAATAATAATCTTTCCTTGATTTACCAAGGAAATGGCTTCATATCATGCAAAGTGAGCCAACTGTTTTTCCAAACACAAATAGGTCGTTTGATGCATTCCTTAATAAAGAAAGCGCATGTTCAATTTTTTTTGTAACTTATGGTTGACTATACATATAAAATCAGAAATATGATACGTTTAGTCTTTACATGGTGCTAAATACCCTTTCATATTAGGATATCCAACATTTGTTGCATAATATTTTCCTAAAAAATTGAAAAATTTTATTATTGGTACATTAAAAATTTAAGGGATAAATATACAAAATGGCAAACTTTATACCATAAAAATTATAAGTTATACCTTATGGTGGGTGAGGAAACAGGCTTTTCATTTTTTTCAAGCATAGTTAAAAAAGATATATCATGTGCAGTGGCCAACCAACAACCATAAAAATGAATAGTATGTTAAAGTTACATACTAATATTACACAGTGTGTTGGATATCCTTTTCGACCAATAAATCGAATTTGGTCATTTACAGGAGGAATAGCAGGAACATGTGATCTATCTATAATATCGATAAAGCCTTGAAAATAACGCTAATACCTACTATTATTTTTAATTTTTGACGAAACTTCTACAAATTAATAAATCTAGAGACTTGACAATTTCATCAGCAAGTAATCATAAACCATTTAAAACTTAACTAAATTTCCTACTTATAATTTCTCTTTGTTTTTCAAATTCACTTTAAACATTACGATTTGTTTGGCTATGTGCGCAAGTCAAAGAAAAAGAGCTATGGCCTCTAATATTGTCATGACTTTAGATGTATGTAACTATCCTTTACACATCAAATTATATTTAGATTACAAATAGCATGTAATTCTATCCTAAACATTCTATGAAATTCACCAAGTGTTAAGTATAGTTTCATATACCAAATTCTATCCATTGGAATAATTGAATTTGTTGCCTTGTTTGAATAGGTATTTCATGTGATATGCAATTGCATTAGCAGCTCCTTCATAGATAGTTTGATAAAATATTGCATGTTTTCTTCTTCTCAACAACTTATTCTACTGTTTTGATTTCATTACAAGACATTTGTTAGGACATATCAAAATAGGTAAGTAAAAATCTAAATACATAACCTATAAAAATAAATATTATCTTGAACAAATCAAATAGTACAGTTATCCATTCAAATAAATAATCATAATAGCAAATTATCTCAAACACTAATTCAATTGTATAAAGAGAAAGTAAATTAGATTAAGTTTAATATTTGAATAACATAAACAAATGAATTCTTAAACTAATTAACTATTCCCACTAGTTAGTTTATGCTCATATGAATCCAATTTACTTATCAAATAAATTTAGTAAATAAATAAAAAATGAAACTATTTTTTCTTTCTTAATTAATTTAGGGCAAAGTTAAATTCATCTATTTTTAATTGTCCTTCATCTTGTAGAGATTCAATTCTAAAATGCAAAGTGGAACATTATATTGTCTTGTAGGTTATGAGGTAGAAGAAATTTCAAATCACTCTAATATCTTTTGCAAGCCTGTTGCAGTCTCAGTTTTTTTATTACCCTTTGCTTTCTTCTTTCCTATGTCTTCATGCATCAGCTCTTTTCTCTTAAGTTGAGTGTTTACCACAGGGTTGATATTTTCATCATTGGGTATTTCTTATACATCTAAATCAACATTACCTTTTACGAGGGTTAAATTTGCATGTTTACGACTAGACCTGGAAATTCGTGTCTTCATGTCATATTTTTATATTTTTGCCGTGTCATAATCGTGTTTCAAGTATTTTTATTTATATGAATTTTGATATATTAATAAATCATATTATATAGATTTGAAAATTTATTAGTATCATGTTATGTTTTTATGACTTTATACATGTCATATTGGTGTTAATCATGCTAAATATTGCCAAATCTATTTGTGACTATCTTCAATTGTTAGACTCACAGCTAGTGTCAATGCATTTTGACTAGTTACTATAGTATCACCAAATATAGAGTTCAACTAATTAGCATGTTCCAAGTTATGGAACCAAAATATTCTATATTTTGGATTATCCTACACAAACATAAAAGAGGAAAAAACTTTTAATTGATGAGAATTTATATTAGCAAAAACATAAAAACTGTAAATATCTACCTTCATCGTTGTTTCCACCATGTGGCATGAACTTCGATGGTTTCCTATCATGATTCTCACCTAAACTTGTTTCTTTGCCTTTTAATTGTTTCCATAAAATCCATTGATTCCTAAGCTATACAATCTATTTTTCATTTGGTTATGGGGGTATAGGTTTTATTAGCATGACTTTCAAACTTTTCTACTACAGCTTTTTATCTTTTGGTTATGAATGAAATTCCTAGTTTTGCACTTTTACAAATCTTATACATACAAACTTGAAGTAAGATTTTAGTAGGCACCAAATCCCACTTTGCATTATGCTTTGGTTTTTCTAAAATTTAAAAATTAGGTTAAAGCTTTTATTCGCTATCCATAAATTGCAATAAGATATAAATCATTAAATTTTGTGTACATTACACCAAATACATTTAAATTAAGATATACTGCATGGGATATAGTTTAAACAAGTCAACAAAAGAAGACTTCCACCTAACAGCACTCAAAACACAAAACATAATAATATAATGTAAAAAAGATGTTTTTGCATTCAAATCAATAAGGTTAATACATATTTTGTTTTTTTTTTTTAAAAAAAAACTACTATATATGAAAAAAAGTTGAAAAAAGAACTTTTTCGTTAATAAAATAATAAAAGGTTGTTTTATCTAGAGCCAACCAAAATTTTCATTTCTAGCTTCAGGATTTTTTGGACCACCACTGAAGGTGTAGTATCTGTGGCTTTCATAATTCAATTCTTAATTTTTGTGGACAATTCCAAATCTATCAATTTTTAATGCATTGGAACAACATGTGACTATAATAGATTCAATGTTCAAGTGTTCAATATTGCCAAAGGGAAAGTAATACAACATAAGACAATAAACTGATCATGTAATCCCATAAAGTGAGCGCTCGCCCGGTTCAAGAAGTCTAGAACTGCTAAAAGCTCAGTAATCTCAACTAACAGGATGGCAAGAAAACCATAATTTCCAAGTCATAGAAAAAAAATAAGGACTATGTTCTAGTAGTCATCAATGCATATAAAATTAAATAACATTCAATTGCATCTTCTTTGTATAATATGTATAACATTTAGTTATTTCCTCTTTGTACAACATAAGAAAAAGTGAAAAACTACTACACCACTTAGAGTTTGTCTATATGTTTCCATTTTTCTTCATATAATACATAATTGGCACACTTATTATATATATTTTTATTCATTAAGTCTATCTCTATACAGTCAAGGCATAAGATAGCTAGCCTAGCTTTAAGGAGAGAACAACTCCTACATGTTATTAAACAACATATATCTAAATAATTTATGACTCCCACAACCAAGCAAATTACCAACCAAAGTATTTGGTCTAAAGAATTGTAAACTTAATTCCATCTCCAAGGATGCTCTAGCTTAGTTTATCATCAAGCAATTAAAACCTAGGAAAAAGATTTTCATCTTGTAATTCCAAAAAGATATAAAGACAAAATAAATTTCGATGAATATGTTGTCAAATGGGCTTCCATCAGAGAAACCACCGAGTGTACAAGATAACCTTTCTTCTCTAGAATTGGGTGAAAGTGATATAAAAATGATAATTTCTTTTAATTTATTCTATGGTTAGATTATCTAAATCATAACAAAGGGTGGAAAAAAAAAAGAAACAACATGCTTGGTCAAGCCATCATTTGCAGATAATAATATAAAAAACCAATAAAGTAAACCATAAAGCCAACCAACCATCAACTTTTTGAAAAGAAAAAAAATAAAAAAAGGGTATAAATCAAACATTGTTAAGGCTAAAAAAATAGTGAAATAACCAAATAATTACATTACTAGATTAAAATTAATTTTTTTAATTATGTTCAAATATTTGCCGCTCAACATATAAAAAGAAATAGGTTTTCTATTTTGACAAGAAAATATCAAAACAAGCCTAAGTATACTATGAAAGAGAAGTCAAAGCAGAAATCTATTACTGAGGCATTCATAGCTATAATCGACATGAGTGGATGGCAAATGAATTAGGTCGAGCAGTGATGGTTAGATCTGTTAATTGGGTCTGCAGAGTTGGTTTCAGTTCTGGTTAATATGGATTTTAAAAATTGTTAAGTCATTTTTAGGTTCAAGTTCATTTTTGAGTTTAGGTTGGTTAATTTCGAGTTGTTGACTTTTTTTTGGTCAAGTAAAGTTGAGTAGGGTTTGGGTTCAGGGTCAAGTGGGTTGGTTAGGCTTTTCGAGTTTGGGTCAAACTTGACAACTCTAACGATGGTTGATCTTAGTGAGAAAACCACTAGTTAGAGAAAAGGGTAAAGGGTGATTTTTATTAATATATAGAGATATTTATGGAATAATAATAAAAAAAGCTTAAAGCTCATCCAAGAGCTTTTTCTAGCTTTTTTTTTTTTGGGAAAAAAGTTAGTTGTTTTCAGAGCTTCTCAAGAGGATGTAAAAAGCTAAAAAAAAAGTCAATTAATAAAGTAGTTGGTAGGTATATAATTAAGTTAAACATAAAAAACTGAAAAAATAATAATTATTTTAAGATGAATTTGAAAATATTATCAAGATCTCAATCTTGGAATAATACTGAAGGTAGTAAATTTTACAGTAGCATTAGAAAAAAATCACAAGAAATATAAATCTGAGATGTCAAAAAACAATTAGAAGATTAGAATATTTTGAAAGTACTTAATCTTGATATTAATAAAAATGGAAATTTTAGACTAAGAATAAGTTTTGCAAGCGGCAATGGAAGATATTATTTTAGAAATTGAAGAAGATGCTAATTGTCAATTATTGTCAACAAAATGCTCGAAGTCGTACAAGAAGAAAATATAAATAAATATTCACAAATAGTACTAGTATTTGTTGTTGCCAAACCTCTAATTATATTGGGATTAGAAATTCAATAATAATTTGTCTCAAAGTTGTAGACATAATACATTTGCATATTATAATAGAGTCAAATTTGGGTGAAGGATCAATATATTTTATTTGTACTCTAAATTTTACAACAATAAAAGATAAACATGTAGTGGTAACTTTGACTGTTATAAAAATATCATGATTTAAAATGTTATATGAATCTCATAATTTAAAGGATAAAAAAAATACTACTATAAGTAAATATTAAAAATCAAATTTAGTAGTACCATAAAAAGAATAAAATGGTTTGATATAAATCCTAGATTTATGGATTTTACATATAGAACTCCGTTTATACCTTTTAGATTAAAAAAAATTGTCATAATTAACAAATATTAAGATAGAGGCAAGGAAATTAAATTTAACAAAGATCATAATAATAAACTTACACTTAAAAAAATATATTATAAGAATAACTCATTTAAGAAAATCTTACTTAGCCTTATCTAGAGTTTTACTCTCATATTTCAAATGGTATGTCTAATATAATATAAGTATGATGTTCGACAATCAACAAAGCTAACTAGTCTAGTTATGAGGTAGAAATGAAAAAAGTACCAAGTCACCTAGCACAAGAACAAGAAAACTAAGGAGACCAAGCTCCAATTTTCTTAAATTCTCATATTAATGTTTTAGAAGTACCCTCTAGAGTAGATAATTACGTGTTAAGAAAAGATTTCTCTTAAGAAAGAAATAAAATAAAGAAGGATTGTTTATAGAAATTATACCTTTTTTTAATAGTAGGCTCAATTTTTCAATATATCAATAAAATTATATGGGGGTGGTTGTAATAAATATAGGAATAGTTTTGTCCACATTAGCCTTTTTGTTATTTATTTTGTTGAGGTATGGTGTAATTTAAGAGTACCAAAATAATCCTTGCAAATTAAATGGATTGTTATTGAGTATAATAGTAAGTAACAATCATTCTAGCAAGGGGTTAGTTCTAATTAATTAGTTATTGACTACAAATTGGCTTTAAACAAAAAAGGGGGTTTTGGTTATGATATATTAAAATAAAGAATGCAAAACTTTAAATTAATGAAGATTATAACAATGATAAAAAAGAATTAGTTAGGGAATTATTCTCCAATACTAAACATAAACAATGAATCAACATCAAAATTCTTCTTTTGATACTATGGCAAACGTGAACAACATTGTAGACTTGGATGGAAAAATTACTTTTTCTTGTATTGGGATGGGATTTGATTGCTAGAGCGAATCCATATACTTTGCATGAAAATGTTCTATTTTGGCTTCGTAACCAATTTTCTTTGCTCAATTTGGTCTTTAACATTCTGAGCATTCCAATTAGACCTCAAGCATCGAAATTTGGCCAAGGATAAGAAGGAGATGCATTCCTGTCATAGGTTTTAACTTGGGCATATTTGATTAAGAGGGGGTGTAGACGAAACCAGGTAGCTACAATTCCTAGTTATCTCTTGAAACCAACAACCCTAGATAGCAACATGTTCTACTAACTTAATCTTCCCTTAATTTGTTGTTAAATAGAATGAACTCTTTATTTAATCGCTAACTATCAAAAACTTAAAATAAGATCTCTAGATTTAATTTAATAAAAGATTTAAGATAAGAAAGATAGGTTGACCTAAGCAGTAAATACACAAGCTCGTAATATTTAACATAGGTTATATTTCATATTGCAATCCATAAAACTTGACCATAACCATTGATAACAACCTGCTACTAATGAAAGGAACGCAAGGCAATTACAAATCAAGATTTCAATCTAGCAGTAGATAATTATCAAGGTTTAGTTAGCTTTGTATCTAAACAAATCAAGATAAAAATCATAAATAGATTTTATGAAAGAACTTAAGTAATTTCAATAGATAATTGTTGTTTAATTTCTAAGCATTAATTATAAAGTCATGTCTAGCACATTAAAATAACCTTAACCCAAGAAAAGAATTAAGTTACACATGTTTGATGTGTTTAATAATAGATGCTTAAGAAAATTCCATTAAGAATGAAAAAGGAAGCAAAAGAGAGAAAGAAAAAACTCAAGTATGGTGGCTAGTTTTAATCTCTTTTTCTTCCTCTTAGTCTTTTCCTTGTTCTTCTCCTTTTCTCTTCTAGTTCTCTTTCTTGTGCTCTTAGCCTCTTCTTAATTCTAATCTTGCTCTCCCTTGAATGCTAAGGTTAAGTCTCTACTTATAGTGGCTAAAAAAAAAAAAAAAAACTCTAGATGAAGTTGAAGAATCTTTGTCAAAGTAGGAAACATAGATGTCACTTTCTCAATAAATTTTGTTGACCATATCTAATGCTTTTTAAGCAAATATTAGCCTGTCATTTGGAGTGAAAAAAATCAAGCTTTTACTAAAGAATTTGATCTTTTTTACACTAATATCTTCTTCCATCTTGTGATTATGATATTATAAGCTCATTAACATCCTCTTTGACTTGTTTTTGCTTCATTTTAAAAAATAAATATGAAATTAAAAAAAATATTTAAGTCTCCAAAATAAAATAGGAAATATAATAGTTTTAGTGGAAATTACAATAAAAACAATGGATTTGTAGAAAAACTAAGAAAAAACAAATAAAAAGAATAACTTTTGAATCCAAGAAATGAGCTCCCTCTTTCTTTTCTGTTTTCTTCCTTTTTTTTTTTTTTCTTTTTTTTCCTAATTGTTTTCTTTTGTTTTCCATGAATTTCAAGTTAAGGTTTGTTTATCCTTTTTAACCATTAAAATCTTTTTTTTTTTACAACCTTATAAAACTTAATACTAAACCTTGGATAAAAAAGATTTAAACCTTGGATAAAAAAGATTTAAATGTTACTTTTTTCTTTTGAAAATGCCTTTTTTTTAAATTCTTTTTTTTTATAAGCGCTTAGATCCATAAAATTTTTATGGATAGGTATAGGTGCAATATCAAAATTGGTCTTCCTCTTTAATACCAAACTTAACTCTTCTTTTTATTCTTCAATATTTAATTTTTTAAATTAAGAAAGAATTCTTTTTGTTTAATATTTTTTCTAATACATAAGGTTAATGGTATGATCTTTGGCTTTGAGGCTTGAGGCCTGACTTTGACAAAATTTTAAGAGCCAAATTTTAATTTATCAATTAAAGTTAAAAGCTTTTAAATTTAAATTTCTTAGAACACAAAATTTTAATAAAGTAAACTTTAAGCTTAAGCATTAAATCAAAATTTATTTAAGAAGTGCTAGATAAAATTCAATATCTACACTTAAAATCTTGCAAAGAGAGATTTATTGAAAGTTAAGGTGATAACTTATATCTTTACAATATGAGATTTAAAGATAAAAACTATGGATGGTAATCCGTGTTGCTCATAAAGCTCTCAGCAATTCTATTTCCAATGTGCTTCACAAACATAATTCATCGCTAAAGTTATGGCATGCTATTAAGAAAAAGGTATGAGAATGAGAACCAGGAAAAAAAGTTATGTTGACTTTAAATTATGGATTTTAAACCTCTTATTGGTCAAGTTAAATAATTAAATGACATTGTAATTGAGCAATGATGTGGCAGAACCAATCTCTAAGGCTTTCCAATAATCCATCATTATTGGTAAGTTTTCTCCATCTTGAAAAGATTACTAAAGGCATTTGACACATAAAAAAGATTATTTACCTTGGATGAATTGGTTTAACACATACAAATTAAAAGTACAGCCTCAAACATAAATGAAACCTCTAATAAAGTGAGAACAATAATGTACATAAAATTGAACATCCTACTTTATCATTTTCTTTAAAAGGTGAGAAGAAAACTCAATAAGTGGTAGAAACACCCTTTAAAATAGAAGTTTAACAGAATTTAAAAATGATTCCAAGAAGATTAATGGTTTTTGCTATGTGTATGAAAAAATAAGCATCTTACAAAGGTATGTCATTTTCGCGAAGGTGATAAAAATGAAGCCAACATGGTGACTAAGGATGACATGGTTGCAACGTTGACTGAAGTTCTCATGGTTGATAACCAAAAAGATTGGTGAATTTACTCTAAGACAACTTTTCATGTCACCCCATTCAAAGGTGAATTCAAAACCTTTAAAGAGATTAATAAAGACAAATTAGTTTGCATTAGGAACTCTTTACTTGAAAAGTTGTTAGCAAATGGACTGTTAAACTTGTGGCAAAGTTTTAACTTTGCAAGATGTGTATCACATCTTTAATCTTTCGAAGAGCTTAATTTTTGTAAAGGAACTTGAAGACTATGGCTTCAAAGTTATGTTTAATTCTCACAAAGTAATTATTTCTAAGAAAAGAACATTTGTGGGAAAAAGCTAAAGATAATACGTATGTTCTTAATATCAATATAACATTTCCAATTATGGTTATATTATGATTCTAATCTTGTATGGCATTATAAATTAAGATACATTAGCTTGAATTCTTAAAGTAGAATGCCCTCTCATTATTTGATTCCTAAATAAAATTAAGTTTTTAGTACTAAAACTTGTGAATATTGTGCTAAAAAAATTACTAAATATTCTTTTAAATTGATATCAAAACAAAATTTTCATTTGATTAGTACATATCGATTTATGGATAATAATGACCTTTTAATTAGAGGAGGAAAAATATATTTGATTATTTTTATAGATGATTTCTCTAAGGCTACACTTGGTTGTGTAAAAAAGTGGAAGGATGGATAGAAAAAGGTAGAAAAGTGGAAAGAAAATAAATTTTATGTGTACTTATTTGGAAAAAAAAAGTGAGAGAAAAGAAAATAAAAAAGATTATCATTTTACACACCTATTAATAAAAACAAACCATTTCAAATTAAAAAGAAAAGAGGAAAGAAAATGAAAATACTATGTGTCATGTGAGTATATTTATAAGATTACTCATCTTTTTTTAAGTTTTATTTTTTTATCTTAACTTCAAACGAGTATAATGGTAAAGTAATATATTTTTTATTTTATTTTCTCTTATTTTTTAATCATACCAAGTAATGAGAGGAAAGAAAAAAAATAACTTTTCTACCATTTTTACCAAGCACACTAATGAAAAGAAAAAAAATATTTTTCCATCTAAAAAATTTTTTTTTTCCTCCTATAATTTTTCATCGTTCCAAACTACCCTACCGAGCAAAAACCTAAGGCTATATTTGGATCGAGGGAAGGTAAGGAAAAGGAAAGGTGGGGAAATGAAGAAACCTTTACATACTTTTCCCTTATTTAGCTTTAATATTTCAATTAAAACATAAACCCTTAAAAACTCTCTTTTTTATTTACCCCAATTTAAAGTAAACATAATGTAAAGGAATGATTAAAAATTTTTTAATGTAAAATGAGTTTTATATCATTTTGTGTTTTTTAATGATATCATTTTGCATTGATTTAACATTTGAATCACATGCGACTAATTTGTAAACTTTTTTTTGTCAACAACTACAACTTTTAATTTTTTTTTTACTATTTGGGTCTTAATTTCTTTTTCATTTTTTTATTATTTCAAAAATTCTAGAAATGGAGAACAAAATAACAGAATACGTGCAATTATAAGAAAATGCAAAAACTTATATAAGTTCATATTTTATTTTATCTGAATAAAAGATATTCAGATCTTGATCATCATTAATGGATTAATATTGAAAAAAATTCAATTTATATAAAAAATAAATTATAAAAATAATATCTTTAGTTGAAAAATTTTCTTTCTTTAACTCTCACAATTTACTTAAAATAAATAATTTTGTAATTATTCACATGATTAACAAAATATTTTTCTTGAAAAGAGTGTAATTGGATAAATGTAATATAATATATCTTCTCCTTCCTTTTTCACTGCTTAATCAAACCAAAGATTTTCATAGTTCTTTCCTTTCCCTTCCATTACCAATTTCTGCTATTCAAACAAAGAAACAAAGATCATTTCCTTTCTTTTAGAAACTTTTCTTTTTCTTTTTCTTTTCTTTTTTCTAAGTTCAATCAAAACATAGTGTGAGTATCTTATGTTTATTTACTCAAAACAAAAGCCGAAGCTTTTTACTCTCAAATCGAATACTAAATTATATTAGTAAAATTATTTAATATAAGAAATTAAAAATTTTAATTATGGAACACTAATTTTTTTTCAATTTTTTTAATAATTGAGTAAAATGTTTTGTTATTTTTTCAGACTATAAAACTTTAATAATTATAATATCCATTTTTTAAAAATTAGTTTTAATTGTATTTTATAAACATGTATATTTATCTCTATCTATTTTTAAATAGATTAATCAAAATATTTTGTATGTGATAAATTTTTAGTTGGAAAGAAATTCTTTCACAAAGACATGCATGATAATATAATAAAATATAAATCCAACAATTATCATAAAATAACTTATAATTTATATAATATAATTTTTTTATCATTTGACCATCATGATTTTTTTGTCCAATACTATAAGAAATTAAAAAAATGATCTCATTTTGAGAAAAGAAATATTAAAGAACCAACTATCATATGACAACGTGACATAAAAAAATAAAAAGTTAATTAAATAGCATCAACTAGACTTAACAATTTTAGATATAATATGAGAAAATAACTTGAACACAATGCGATATAAAAAATAGCATGAATTCATGTGAGTCACTTTTAAAAATAAAACTATATAATGATGGTAAAAAAATAATAAAAGAAGTACTTTCAAATCAAACAATATATTATATTAATAAAAATATTTATTGTAAGGAATTGAAAATTTTAAAATTTTTTAATAAAATAATGAAAAAATCATTATGAAAGAATAAATCATTCGGCTTTTTTATTAGAATAATATAAATTTTTTTTATTTATCAAAATAAGTTATTTTCAGGTTATTTACCGACCAATTTTGAAAGAAATAGATTTCTCAACATTAAAAAAATTATAAAATTTAGTTGAGAAATCGTCAAATTAAATACGATTTCTCAATGCATAAATACTCTTATTAATACTCTTATTGGAAAATCGCCATCTCATTTGGCGATTTCCCAACACGTATATAAATATATAGGTATATATATACACCTATATAAATCTTGGAAAACTTTCAAAAAAGGAAGTAAACTAATAATTATTAAAAAAGAGTAAAACAAAAAAACTAATTATAAAAAAGAAATAATAATTATTAAAATTATTAATAAAAATTTTAATTACCTTTTTACCTCTAATTTTATTCCTTTTTTTTTATTGTTACTCTTTTCTATATTTTTAATGAAACCGACTCTTTCTGTATATATAAAAATATATAAATTATATATATTAAAATAGTATTTACAAACAATAAAATATTAAAAATTATTTTTATTAATCCCGAGTTAATATTTAAAAACTAATAAAAATATTTTATATTAAATCCTGATTTATCATTTACAAATAATAAAAAATAAAAATA